>JAKKIK010000256.1:0-38104 GCA_024500135.1 Heterodera carotae
GGGGGGGGGGGGGGGGGGGGGGGGGGGGGGGGGGGGGGGGGGGGGGGGGGGGGGGGGGGGGGGGGGGGGGGGGGGGGGGGGGGGGGGGGGGGTGGAAATTCCTCTCTCCGATCAGACACTGTGTCTATTCCTTCCCCTTCCTTTTTCTTATCTGTCCTTAATTTGTGCAAATATTTATAATTTTACAAATGTTAATTCTGTGGTCAGATAAGGCACAAATACACTTGTATGTGTTGATGAGTTGTTTAGCAGCAATTGCACACTAACCAATCCCTTCTCCTCTCCCTTTCCTTCGTCCATTCCGTCCGTTTGCCCATTATTTAACGATGGACGATAAATAATCGCTCATTCGCCCCAAAAACCAAAGCGACCCATTTTTTTTGTAGCGCTAATAAAGATTCTAAATAAAAATAATTCATAATTTAATTTCTGAATTTTCTTAATTTAAATTATCACACTTAAAATTTTACAAAATGTCTTACGATTCCATCGCAGCGTAAGTCAATGCGTGCAAATAAATTATTGAATTGGTTTGATGCAAAAATAGGCACATTGACAAATGCAAGACGAAATGGATCGACCGTTTGGCGGAGTCCGTTGCAATTGCGAGCATTTCGCCGAGCGCGGAACATCGTCAAGAAGTATTCCGAATGATTGACTGGACTGAAAAGGTGCTTTTTAATGCTATCTGCAAAAAGAAACGGCTTATTCGTTCAATTTAGCTGATGACCAATTTGGGCATTTCGTGCCAAAAGATCGGTGGGTTAATTGACAAAAAAAAAAGATTGGTCGGCCCACAATTTTTGGTTCATTTTCTTCCCAATAGAAAATCCTCTTGGGACGGAAACGTTGCCCGACGGACAAACAATTCCATTGCCGCCAATTTTGTTTGGCACTTTGGGCACTGACAAAAGCAAACGAACCCTTCTGATCTATGGCCACTTGGACGTTCAGCCGGCGAAGCTCGAAGACGGATGGTGGCAAAAGCAAAATTAGAGACAATTGGAAAATGCCAACACATTTCAGGAACACGGAGCCATTTGAACTTGTTGAAAAGGACGGCAAAATGTTTGGCCGTGGCTCCACCGACGACAAGGGACCCGCGCTCGGTTGGCTGAACGTTGTCGAAACCATGCAGGCGCTTGGCATTGCTTTGCCCATCAATTTGAAGGTGCCGTGCCGCAGGCGTTTTGGCGTTTTTTGGTCGTCGTCGTCGTTGACCAATTGATTTTGTCTGTGCCCCCTCTTTCAGTTTGTGTTCGAGGGCATGGAGGAGTGCGGTTCCGATGGGCTGGACGAATGCCTCGAGCAGCACAAAAATTTCCTTGCCGATGTTGACTTTGTGTGCATTTCGGACAATTATTGGCTGGGCAAGCAAAAGCCGTGCATCACTTACGGCCTCCGGTGAATGAATGGATAGGATGAATGCCTATTTTATTGGAGTCGGATGGATGGGATTAATGCCTATTTTATTGGATTGATGGGAAGGATAAGGGATAATGTCATGGCTATGTAATTAATTGGATGAATGGAATAATGCCCTTGGCTATTTTTGTGCTAATGCCCTTGGCTTTACATATTTTTAATTCAGCGGACTGTCGCCCTATGCCATTGAAATCAGTGGGCCCACTCAGGATTTGCATTCCGGCGTTTGGGGAGGCACAATGTTCGTCTTTCAATCGCTAAAAATTAAATTAAAAATAATTTCCTCGGAATAATTAATTGCCATTCGTTCGGTGCCTTTAGCAACGAGCCCATGAACGACCTTTGCTGGCTGCTCAGTCAGTTAACCGACACAAAAGGAAACATTCTGATCAAAGGCATTGACAAAATGGTGGCTAAAATCACTGACGAAGAGCGCAGTCTTTATGCCAAAATTGACTTTGACATGGTAATCGCAAGGGGAGAGGCACAAGACAATTGGGAGGGGGGACACAATTAGAGGGGGGAGGGCACACAATGGGGGCACAATTGGGGGGGGGGGGGGGGGGCACACAATGGGGGCACAATTGGGGGGGGGGGAGGGCACACAAAGAGGGGCACAATTGGGGGGGGGGGGAGGGCACACAAAGAGGGGCACAATTGGGGGGGGGACAATGTCCTCTGGGGTCGGAATGCGATCACTCCATCCCATTCACTACTCTATGACCATTAGGGAGTGGGGCTTTTTGGAAGATGTTGAACCATTTTTGTATCGGATGAAATTGAAATTTGACTCGGACTAATTTATTTATAAGCATTTGGCTTTAGAAAGGATTCAAAAAGGATACCGGCGTGGATAAGCTGACTTCAGAGGATCCCAAGGAAATTTTGATGAGGCGCTGGCGTCTGCCGTCACTGTCCATCCATGGTACAGTATGGAAGAATTACAATTAGAGCATTTTAAAAAAAATGTATTTCCCAGGTATTGAGGGCGCATTTTCCGGCACGGGACTGAAAACGGTCATCCCGTCGAAGGTGACCGGCAAGTTTAGCATCAGGTAGGTACCCCTCCGGACATCCCATTTTCAATCCATTTACGGAGGCGTGTCACTGTTCAGAATTGTGCCTGACATGACCCCGGAGGAGGTGGACAAAGTGGTTGTTGCGCATGTCAACGGAGTGTGGAAAGGACGGGACACTCCTAACAAAATGAAGCAAGTGTCTTTGGTGAAAATTCAATTAATTGTTTGATCATCCCATAGAATCATTCCCCTCGGCGGCTCGTTGGCATGGCTCGGAGACTTCAAACACCCGCACTTCCAGGCCGGGGTTAAGGCGATCAAAAAAGGTAAAGCATTGGATGATTGATTGGTCTCTGCCATCCGTGGATAATTTTCAATAAGCATTCGTTTTCAGTGTATGGAGTGGAACCGGACTTCACCAGGTAAATGAGCAAGAAGTGAAGAGAAATACTCTTTTATCCAATTTAATAATTTAATTGGTCTCTAAACATTCAAACCCCTTAAGGGAGGGCGGCTCCATTCCGGTCACGCTGACTTTCCAGGTTTTCTCAAATTCTGATGACAATAATTTATTCGCTCCCAGAATTTGACGGGCAAAAATGTGATGCTGCTGCCAATGGGCGCTTCGGACGACATGGCGCACTCGCAGGTAAAGGGACAGAAAGAAACTCAAACGGGAAGGCAAAACTCAGAACGAGAAGCTGAACGTGTCCAACTACGTGAACGGGATGAAAATGTTTGCGGCCTACATTTTGGAATGTGCCAAAATCTAAACATCAGTCCGCCTTTACATAGATATCGGCTTCACATTCCTTCATGATGTTTGACCTTGTAGCCTCATTTTAACACTACCTTATTTATAAAATGTTTTCTTATTCACACGCACACTGAAAGTGGACATTGTTTTCCCGCGGTAGCCAATCCGGCAATTGAGCAGTAAGCCAAGCCGCTGACGGATGGAACACTGACAAAAAAAATAAAAATTAATAATATGCATGAGTATTTTATGTTGCGAAGATAAGTATATCAAAACAATGCTGTTTATCTTACATTACCCGGGGTAACAGTGATCTTGGGCTGAATAAAAATTGCTATAAATGTAAAAAGCGGGAGGGGAGACGAAAGAAATATGTACGACAGGATGAAACGGGTTGAGAAATAGGAGGCGAATAAACAGCGTTACTACAATATATTAAAACACAATAATTTAAATGCCGTTAGATTGGTGACTTTCCGGTCCGCTTACGCTACAAGAATTGGCAACACTGAGGAACAACCTGAAAAAGACAAATAATGCGTCAAACAATGCCGCGACACGACCAACAAAAAAAAAATCCCAAACCCACCGTTCAATTTCTGTGGCACAACGCACAAAATCGTGTTTCCAGAAGCCATAACGCTGATTACGGATGAGTTCGATGAATGTTATTAGCAAACCCCACGGGTGTGGACGCAGCGCGACCAGCCGTTCGAAAAGGATACTGTGGAAACAAAACATTGTCAACAACAGGCGAGACAACAATAGTATTCATTTATTACCGGGTGATCTGCTCCTGGATGTGTTCAGAGTTGGCCCCCAAGAAAAGGTAGAGCAGCGTACAGCTGAAGTAATGAGTATGCGAGTTCGGATAACGCAGTTGGTTGGCGATGGCGTTGAACAACAAATAACGACCTGAAATTTGGTATATGACACAAAGTAACATCAAATATGACGATGACGCTTTTGAACCTTCGGTGCACAGTGAGACGGCCAAGTTTTGGAAGATGTCCATGAAGGCGGAATGTGCGATTGTGTCCATGGAGATGCGCTGGCCTTTATCATGGATGGAGTCAATGGCGCGTACACCGACGTACATCACCACGGCATTGACAACACTGATGGCGTATTTTGAGTTTGGAGAATGCGACGAAGGCATTTGCTGTTGAGGCGCGGCGAGCAGCATGCTGGGCAAGTCGGACAGATAACTGACGGAACGCGTCTCCAAATACTCGTCGAGGCGTTTACGAAGTTCCGGTGGGATAATGTTGGTCATTTCACGATGCGTTTTGGGATTGCTGCTCATCTCAGGCAGATTCTCAATCTGAAAGCATCGAGGCACATAATCCACACGTTTCAATGTTCAACAATGCGAAGGGACATACTCGAGCCAATGTCTCGGTGAAAGGGTCGGGGAGGCGCATGTCGCGCGGATAAGCGCTGAGTATCAAATTGCGCAGTTGGACACAATTCGCCGGGATCACATCACAAAGCACGTAATGGTATTCGCAAAGAATTTCTTAAAAAAACAAAAGAAATGAAATAATTAAAACAAAAACCATCGGAAAAAACCTGGGAAATCGTGCAGAATTACCAACAGCACTCGCAGCGTTCCTTTGTAAATGTACGCAATTGGTTTGGGCAGTTGGACATTGCGCAAGAAAGGCGCCAAAAATTTGAGATGACATAAAATCAGCTGAGTGTACATGGCTCCCGTACGAGCCAAATCCTGGCTCTCCGAGAGGAGACGGCCGACGAAGTTGCGATGGCCGATGATATCCAGCCAATGGAATGTGAAGCCGGGCACGCGTCGCGGCTGCAGCAGAAAAAGTACTTGTCTAAAAGGGACTAACAATTAATAATGAAAGAAAGGGAAGAGTTATATTCAAAAAGACAAAAAACTATATATAAAAGTCCGAAGTACCCGAACGACTCCAGGATGTTCAACTGAATAGAGTCCAACACAGGGTCGGGAGCGGTAAGCTCGTTAAACATGATGATGAGAATTCGATGGAATGGGAGACCACTGAAGTTAAATTTCCGCTGTTCGTGGTCATTGTTCAACGCAGTCGTCAGAATTGTGAGAACCTTCTTCAGCAAATTGACTTTGGTCGAGTGATGCTGCCCATCGCTGTACTTGACCATCAAACTAAAACAACGGCCAAGGAGAGCGAATCAGGAATTGGGATGTTGGCAATAAATTACCAAGTGAGTTTGGTGAAAGCATCGAGCGTATAATAGCAGCGTTGCCTAACCACCGTCGATTGACCCGAATTTTCGTTCTTCAGCAATCGATAAGACACATCAAAACAAATTTCTGCACAGAGACGGAAGAATTTCGTAATCATTTCATCCGTTGCGAGAACGCCATTGTCATGCATCTATAAAAATGACCAAGTTTTCGTTATGCAAATGATCAGCGAAGAAAACGCACCATTTGTACAATGCAAGCGAGTGCATGCTGCGGGTCCTTTTGTGCCATCGGAGTGTAACAAATGCCAATCCATTCGCGAAGGATGCTTTCCACTTTGTTCTGCAGAATTTGATCCTCGTTCAACTTTCGAATTCCCAATCCGCCGACTGGAGTCGGGTAGAATCCCTGATTCTCAGGGAAAACGCCAGGCGGGAGTGGCATCCTCTCTCCAGACATAATGGCAGCCGAATGGTCAATAGGCGGTGGGTGCTGCGACGGCATGATACCATGGAGAGTAGCTGCCGGAGGACGAACATCAGACATGAACATCTGGCTCGAAGGGATAAAAGGCGGGGCGAGAACGTTGGTGGGAGTTCTGGACGGAGCAGCCGGAGTGTTCATTTGGCCACGCCGTGTGAACTCAATGAACCGGTCTTCTGGCGCAAGCGGTTTGAAGCCACAAATTTTGCTTAATTTCGTAACATACTCGTTAATTTGATGACACAAATAAAACAAACTTACGATGAGAAATCGTCGTAAACCTTCATCATATCGTCAACGACCGGCCCTTCCTTCAGTCGTATCAGCTCCGGTACTTTTTCGCTCATCTCCGCAATGTTCGAGTCAATTTGGAACGGACGGTCTTCCGAGGCGGACTTTCGCATGGCGTATTCCTGGTCCAGTCGTTTCTCCACTTCTGCAACCGCTTTTTCGCAAGTAGTTTTCACGATGAAATTGGTGGCAATGTTGATGTTCGCCTCGGTCACAGAAAGAGCCGCTTCCTCCACCATTCTTGCCTGGTCACTTCCCGTAACAACATTTCCCAATTCATTGTGCAGACCCGACTTCAAAATGGTGACCATGTGTTGAGACAGCGGCTCACGACACGTGATGGAAGCGATTGCTGCGGTCATTGAGCGCATCATTTGGTGGGCTCCGCGACGCAAATTCTGTTCGTTTGAATCCATGCTGAAGTCCTTGCGGCAAATTTGTTCAGTCGCGGTGATCGCAACACTTATCGAGCGGCCCACAAAGGCATCTTAAATTTCGATAATGTGAAAACAATCATAGCACGGATAAAAATTACCAATGACGTCTTTGATCGCTTGGATAATTGTGTCTTTGCATTTCACTTTAAGCTGAGGTCGGATTTGGAAGAGCATCAGATGCTGAGGAATAACGAGGTTTTGTACAAGACCTTAAACTTTTAAAAACTGACAGTTTAAATGCAATCC
This sequence comes from Heterodera carotae, assembly GCA_024500135.1. Taxonomy (NCBI): domain Eukaryota; kingdom Metazoa; phylum Nematoda; class Chromadorea; order Rhabditida; family Heteroderidae; genus Heterodera; species Heterodera carotae. The sequence continues at coordinate 6,850 of JAKKIK010000256.1, forward strand.
CAAACCGACCTTGTTGAGTGAAGAAGGCAATGTCAGTGTAATTGAAAATTGGGAACGCCTGCGGGGACTGCTGAGATTGCAGTTTCGATGATTGCAAGGCTGCAATTTGTTGCTGTTGCTGAGTCAATGAAACGCCGAGCCCAAATCCAGCCGGTGAATCCTTCCTGGAGATGCTCATTGCGGTGAGCATGTTTGACATGTCAGCCGAAGTATAATCAGTGCTGTGTGTTGAAATCGTAGCACCAATTGTCGTCGGCAACGGCAAATTGGGCGTAAAGTGATGCTGGGACAAAATTGGAGATGAACCGTCGGGTTTGGTTGGCGGCACCAACTGGGGCTAAATGAAAAGGAAGATAGCAACAAATCTTAGTGACCCCGAAATGTCCCAAGCTTACCAGACGTCGCTGTTCCTTCAGATAATTGCCGACCTCAATGCTTCTCAAATCAACGTTCAACTCCTTGCAGAGTACTTCAATTTCAAAGCGCAAATTCAACTTCAGATCGGGTTCATTATGTATCTCAGCAAGCACTTTCAGAATAGCATATATCCACGCACAATGGGGACCGAACAGGCGACTTTTTGCACTTGAAGTGATACATTTGACCACAAACGGAACAATGTAAAGCAGCTCGTGTTGTCCCTTGTAGAAGGCTTCAAAAAGCAAATATTTCAAGTCCAAGTCCTTGTTCAGTATTGGACGGTCCCGTCCGATGGTGATCACGCCCAACCAATGGCCCAAGTTCTTCAGCAATTGACGGTCGCCAAAGTTCGACACAGCTTGTCGTTTGTCGCTTTTCAAAAGAATGTTGACGTTTCGGTAAGTTTCCTTTTTGACGAAGCCATCCAATGGAGTGCTATTGATCTGCTTGAGGAAACTGTTGTAGAGATGTTGGTAGTTGTGTTCGACGGTGACGCGCTTCATGACGAGATATTGTGCAAACCATTCCAAAAAGTCGTCACCGTTGTCTCGGATCAAATCGTTCATTTCTTGAGTCTAAAAGGACTTATTCTGCTCATTTTTCAACAACTTCACCCAAACTTTTTCCATCAACATGTTCGTGCACAAATTGTTGCAAATAAATGCGACTTTCTCAAAGATTGTCTGAGCTGGTTGTTTCACTTGGTTGCCCTCGCGTTCGGTTGCTGAGATAAGAGTATCCACATTAGTCACATTCAGAATAGAACCCTAAAAATAATTAAATAAATAGAGCTAAAAAAATGTTAATTCCGACCGAAGTTGCCCCTTTCGGTGCAGGAAATCTGATGTTTGCGGATGCGCCAACCGGCGTCAACGACATTTGAGTAGGTACGATTGGAATGCTAAAGTCGCCGACGCCGGGAGGAAAGAACGGCTGCAATTGGTTGGCCGACCAAAGACCGACATCGTGGTCCGTTGTGTGACTCATCGGCAACTGTCCCAGTGCTCCGGCATTGACGTAGTCCTTCAGCCCCGACGGGAATCGGCCGTAGCTGTTCGTGTTGGCAATCATATGGCACACTTTTGGAAATTTATAAAGACACGCGCGACACGCATTGAGTGCCACAATGCCAAACGTCCAAAGCATACTGCCCGGTTCGCCATTCAGCGATTCAATCACACGCCTTATGGCTGTACCAAATTGGATGTTCCTAAACGAATTGAGAGGGTTAAAAAGAGTGCAAAATAACTAAGTAAAACAACGTACAAAACAATCCCTTCTCGAATGAGTCCTCCGTAAACTTCGGCCGTAGTACGAAGTTCTCGTTCAGGATAGTCATGAAAGAAGCGATATTCATCAAAAAGATTCTTTACAACGCAAAGGAGCAATTCCTAAACGGCAACAATTCAATTAGTTCCAAAATGTTTTATGGATTTGCTATGCTTACGCGTTCTTTGATGTTCCCCGAGTGGCGAAATCCTTTGAGTTTTGTGATAAAGTCGTTGACAGACATTCGACCATTTGGAGCATAAATCTTAACAAATAATCGAATAGGGACAATTAAAGCGGTGGGAGAGAAACAGACACCTGTTGAAAGTACGAATTCGCTTCTTCCTGTATCTCTTCACTGAACACCGCAGTTGTTAAGTCTTCTAAAGTAAGGGTTTGCAGATTATAAAGCTCGCCTCATATACGGTCCTTTTTCTAAGAATCTAATAATAATATGTCTAATTAGTGAATGTTTTCTTTCAAGTCCAAACAGACAACAATTCAAAACAGGCACACAAATCTATTCTATATTTTTGAATAAAATTCTCAAGGTATCTTTAGCGTATTTCGGCCGGTTTGGGATTTCCGTATCGGTCAGTTCAATGTAAATCTTTGCTACCCACCTCCAAATTCTATTTGCGGATTGCTCGGACTCGTAAACGGAATTTGGGAAGAAGGAAGGCGAAACTCGTGAAAATCTGAGCCGGGAGTTGAACGGATATTGCGCATCATTTGCTGCTGTTGGTCGCGTTGGTGATGAAACATTGAGAAGGCATTTGAACCCCCTGCTGCAGATTAATAAAGGACAATAAAAACTAAGGGAAATTAAAAACTGCTGAACACAATCGAAAATTGAGGCAGACACACGCAATTAGAGAAGTGAAGGAAAGGCAAGGAAGGAAGGCAACAGAAACGGAAAAAAACAAAAAAAATTGAGAAAAAACGGATATTTCCAAAGAATAATTCGGTTTTGTATTTTTGTGAAAGAATTTGGTTGGGGGGAGGGGGTATACGTACCCCGTGGCAGGGCTCAAAAAACATTTCTTATGGGGTGTTTTTTTGCCTTTTGGGAAATTTTTGGTTTTGGAAAAGGAGGTACGTACCCCGCGCCCTGGATAAGTGCCTGCCCTAATTCTCACACCTACTAAAAACATACCAAACATTCGCGGCTCTGGCGTCTTTAGCGGCACAAACGGATTAACACTTCCAGCGCCGGCCCCGGTTCCAAATTGTTGCGCAGCCGGAGTTACCTGAATCGGTTACCGAATAACGATCAAAATGCAAAGCCAGCAACTACCTTCCCACGGCTGATCTGCGCAATCAATTGGTTCAAGTCCGCTGTTATCATTGGCCAAGCCGCGGCCCGTTGTTGCAGCGTGGCAAACATGGAATGGAAAGTGTCGTTGGACAATGGGTTTATGTTGGTCAAAACAGGGCATCGTCGACGGAGGTAATGGCAAAGGTCTTGCGCAAATCGTTCGCCATGTTCGCTCAGTTTGTCTTCAATAAATTTGTCCAACTTCAGATAGTCTCTACGTGCTGCGAGTGTGGCCAAATCGATGACGAACAGAAACTGGGTCATGTTCAGCAGTTCGCCGAGAAGTTTCAGCTCATGTGCAATTTCAAGAATGCGCGTCAGTCGTCCCTGGTCCTGTGAAATAAATTCGATAAATTTATAGTGAGAGAATTAGCCCAAACCGATTAGTTATCATTCGCACATATTTTTTATTATTAAATTTGTAGTCAGAGGTCTAACTAAGTTACAAACTTCTTCATCACTGCTCCACATCTGCATTTTTTCGACCATCTCCATATATTTTTCATTTGTTGGTATTACGGTGTGATTTTTTTTCTCGAGAAGTGCCAAAAACTGTTTATTGAATTCTTCTTCCATGTTCTATCTAAATTTGAGTAAGGAATGAAAATCATTATCACGGAGCAAGGCAATTTTAGTACAAAAAGATTTCTTTCGGCACAAAAAAGGGTAACAACATCGTCAAAAGAGAAACAACATTGAATGCAGCGTGCTGGACCCCTAAAAAAAGTCTACTAACTAAGGCCTTTTTGTGCCATAACTTTTTTTATTACTCAACTATTTTCGGCTAACTTGCTATGTATCTGTAATGTTTGAATATGTAAGAATTTAAGTCAGACTGAAAGTGGGTTTTTCGGATTTTCAGTACCACTTAGCACCGCGTCGCAGATCAGATCGAACCCTGACCAGATGCTAAGGTCCTCAGTTTGTAAAAACTTTAAGGTCGTGTAACCTGCAGTAGGCCATATTTTGCCATTTTTTGTAATTGGCGCTTTTTTTTTAGTAAAACTAATGATTTTTGGTCTCTTTAAAAAAAGTGTCAACGTCCAAATTTTTATTCTAGAAATATAATTCTTCCTATCCTTTTTGACTTTTTTTCGCTTTTCCTTCGTTTATTTCGAACAATGTCTAGCGGTGGCAAAGATAGAATTGCTGTTTTTCCTTCACGGATGTAAGTTGGTCTCTTTTACGGTTGTTTCATAAAGCAATAACTTTTTTTAAGGGCTCAAACTGTGATGAAAACGCGGTTAAAGGGCGCTCAGAAAGGGCACAGTTTATTGAAGAAAAAGGCGGACGCATTGAATATGCGTTTTCGTGAAATTCTGAAGAAAATAACAGAGGTGAGTTTTTTTTTCGGTACAATGTATACTAGAGCCGGCCCGGTATATGCAGGGCCCGGCGCGGTGATTTTTAGAAAAAACTTGGTTGGAGCCGGCCGGGCCAGGAACCCGGTATTTTACACTTTATATATTTTCCCTTACTTAGAATAAAAAACGGATGGCCGGTGTGCTGAAGGTACAAACAACGCATTTTTTTTCTGTTTTAGTTCCATTTTTATTTAGGAAGCAGCATTTTCTCTCGCCGGTCGCTTTATCCAAAGGGATTATGAAACATTTTTCATATTCAGAGGCCAAATTCACTGCTGGCGATTTTTCTCACATGGAATGGCGTCGTCCAAGTGTTCACATGTCCAAATTTGTAATTTTAGGTTGTACAGAATGTTTCTTTGCAAGCGCAATACACCGTCAGAATGAAACGCGAGAATGTCGTTGGTGCGATAATTTGATGGCTTTTTGAGTGTCATAATTATTTTGTTTCAACCCCCAATAGGTGTTTTTCTGCCGGTGTTCGAGGCCCATCGAAAGGAAGGCTCGGACGGCGACGCATACAATTTAACCGGACTTGGCAAAGGCGGGGCTAACATCGCAAAACTCAAGCGCAATTACAACAAAGCTGTGGAACTGCTGGTCGAACTTGCCACTCTGCAGACATGCTTTATCACGCTTGACGAAGCCATCAAAGTGACAAATCGTCGTGTGAACGCAATTGAACACGGTCAGGAGCGGTCCATTAATGGGGAGTGGGGGGTTGTCCAGTAAACGTAAGACCAAGTTTATTGACAGGGCCGGTTCCGGTACCTTTTTAAAAATAACAAAGTTCCCGACCTGTTCGGTCTAACACTATAACCTTTTCTAAAAATTATTTCAAAGCCTGGTACCCCATGCCCGAACTTATTCGGTCTCAATTTGGAGACTCATTCCTTAATCATATTCGCGGAGTCGAAAAATTATCATTGATGTTAGTGAGTGAATTGATAAAAAGAACGCACAAATAGTACCATAAATTGGCGGACTGGAGTTACTTTTTTAGTGATTATTCCGAAGATTGAAAATACGCTCACTTACATTGTCACCGAATTGGACGAAATGGAACGCGAAGAATTCTTTCGGTTTGTTTTGCTTGGAGAATTGCAGGCAAAAGGGTTCTGCCGTTATTTTCCTTTCCTTTGCTCAGCATGAAGAAAATCCAAGCCAATAAAAAGCGCGACCAAGCGGCGGCCATCAAAGAAGCAGCGGAGAATGTGCTGACCATACAACAGCCGGACGATGGGAGGGCACCAAAGAGTTTGTTGGAGGACGAGGAGGACGTGCCAGTGTTATTTACCTAAGCTAATCGGCTGGAGATACCCTCGGGGCACGGAGGCACTCGCCCCATTTTGTGATAATGGCAGGGCATTCATTTGCTATATTTGTGACAAATTCATCCAATCAACCGAACCCAAAACAAAAAAGACGAATCATTAGAGTAATGAAAATATGCGAATATTAAATTGTAACATAAAATTATTTTATTATTAAAATTATCTTAAAATTTTTGTTATTGCACCATTTTCCAAATATAAAAATATCAATTCGTTAGAATTTGTTCATAAAATTTTTAATTTAATGGAGTTTGGCCTTCAGCTAAACACTTTTTTTACGTTCGCTGATGCGGGCAATGCCGTCCTTTCTTTCCTTTGCCAATTATTCCCTTCCCTCACTTAATTTTCTTTCTCATTTGTACGACTGCTGAAACACGGCTTGAAATTGAGCACGGGCAAAGGACGGGGCGAGGGAAAGCCATCCATTCAAATGTCTGTCGCTGAAATAAATGAAAATATGCGCTGCTTGCCTTCCTTCCTTCCATTATCCATCGCTGTCATTTCCATTTGCGCATTCATTTTCCATTCCCTCCAAAGGGTTCCTTCCGTCACCTCTTTTTTTTTCTATTTGTTTTTGGCCACAAATCCTAAAAAGGTCCTTTTTTTCACCACGATTTATATCCTTTCCTTATTCATTCATTTGTGCTTTTCCCAATTTCCGCCACCTTTTTATCCACCAAATGTCGCTGCTTCTCGAATATCCCAATCTGTTGGATGAGCAACAGAGTGCCAAGCTGTTCAATGGCGCCTTTGTGCTGTCCCAACTGTTCGGCATTTGTGCCGTCCTTTTTGTGGCCATTTGGATGGGTGGCGATGGTGGCTTTGCGTGGCGAAATGACCCGGACAGGTGGTTGAATTCGTTGTTGGTTCAGCACTTGGCAATTTCGGGCCTTCAGGCAGTTCCATTACCATCCGACGGTCTTTTTCTCCTTATTAGCTGTCTCAGCAGACACAAATAATCCCTTCTTCCCGTCCCGTGCTGCTGCAGTTCATGGCCATGGGCATTCTGTTCCTCCAGGGCGAAGCCATTCTCGTCTACCGCGTTTTTCGAAATGAACGGAAACGCTTCACCAAGGTTGGCTTCATAGTTGCGAATGCAATGCCATTATATTGACTTTGTAACTTTCTCGCCATTGGGCGAAAATTGGACTATGTCGGGGAGGGCAGATAATTAGGATTTTTGTTTTCTTTAGTTACCACATACCGATGAGAGTTATGGCAAAAGGGACTCATTTCCTCCCTCTTCTCCTGGTCCCATGGTCGTATCCATGGGGGAGGGGTATAAAAAAGGTACGCCTAAGAAAAGATTTATAAGATTTCTCCAGCCCCAAGACCCAAATCTTGGTTACGTCTCTGCCGTTCCGTAATTCATTCAAATGCAAATGATTCTCTCTCTTCCATTAAGCTTCTGCACATGAGCATCCATTCTGTTGCTCTGCTGTTAGCTGTTGTGGCCCTAAAGGCTGTTTGGGATTCTCATGGCAAGTGAAATAAAGCACAGCCAAAATGCCGTCGTCCACTTTTTCTTCCATCCTTTCTCTGTTCAGACTTCCATCGGTATCCAAGCGGCGAATTGCAGCCACTGCCCAATTTGTACTCGCTGCACAGTTGGCTGGGAATTTCGGTTATTTCCCTCTACTTCGTCCAGGTCCTTCCCACTTGGTGCAAATTAGGGATGCATTCGGCTCCTTTTTAGGGGTCCAGGGATTCATTTTCGGCATCCGATTGCATCCCCTGGTGCAAGCGTATCTCAAAACCTCTCGAGGGTTTAATGATTGACTGCCATTCATACTAAAAAGTGTTTTTTTTTTGTCTCTGTTCAGTTCATAGTCGGTTTTGCGAGCTTTTTCTTTCCGGGCGCTTCGCTCTCTCTGCGCAAATGTCTGCTCCCATTCCACCAACTGTTCGGCCTGGTCATTTTTCTTGGCTGTTCCGGTGCCGCCCTTCTCGGCATTTCCGAGTACGCCGCTTGGCACCATCGGTAACACACTTTTTGTGGTTGACATCGATCGCCGTCCTTGGGACTGTGTGCGTAACTTTGTTTTGTGCCAAGATGTTGGACTGTCGACCGCACTTTGTGTGCCCAACATTTGGTGTCAAATTTGTTCGGACTGTCTCTGATCGGCTATTGCTTCAGCGTTTTGTTCATGGTGATCAACCCGCGCTGGAAGCGAAAACCGTTGCCCGAGGAGGAATGTTTGAACACTTTGATCGGAGAGGACGAATGAATGTGATGAAGACAACAACAACAAACAAAATGATATTGGCAATTTGGGCGGTGTCCATTTCCTCTGCAAATGATTCTTTTCCCCCAATTTTTCATTATTTCTGTGACAACTGCCCCATTCTTCCACATTGCCGCGCTTTGCTGGCACTTGTCAATCATTATGAGTGACATTCCGAAAGATAGAATAGACACAAAAGTGCGCTTTTCTCTCTCTCTCTCCGATCGCTCTTTATGAGCACTGAGTTGGAGTGATTAGCAGACCACCCCCCAAGGGAAACACTCGGTTTAAAGTGATCAGACCCCCCAGGGGAAACACTCGCTTTGTTTTGCGGTTTTTAAGCCTCCTCCTCATTAACTGTGCTTGCTGCCTCACTTATTCATTCGTTCGCCATGTTATTGAATTGTATTCGCCACAAAGTCGGCCTTTCCCACCGGCGCTGCTCCTCACCCGCAGACATTCTTTCACTTCCGTTCGGCGATGATCCATGCGAAAAATGTGTAAAAATGGCGGATGGAAAAAGGAAGGAGGAGGAGGAGGACGAGAAGATGGGGATGATGATCAACAAAGTGAAGTGGATGGAACTGTTGGAAAGAGGTGAGAGAGAGAGAGGGCAGGGAAGGTAGGCAAAAATGTGCCGATCAGAGACCATTCTGCCGACAAAGCATTCGATCGATCGAATCATTCCCTCCCAATTATGTAGGCAGTTTAATGCTCTACCAGCAATGCTTGTCCATATTTGCCAACCACTTAACATAATATTGCCTTGCTGACTGCCTTTGGCGCCGTTTGTTCAACAGTGTGCCTTTCGTTGCTTTCCCCTCGGGGGGGGGGGGGGCACAGAAAAGAAGAAATGCTTTCAATTTTCGACCCCCATAATTTTTATGTTATTTTCTCTTGCTGCTTTCGCTGTGTAAAGTGCTTATTTGCCCCCCATCAAAATCTCTAGCGATTGGACCAGTGAAAAGCACAAGAAGAGTATTTTGGCTGGCTTGGCCGATGGCCAATGGCTCAGGCTGATTTGTGAGAATGACTCGTCGGCTCATCGATCACCAAGCCCCGGCGGCTAAGGGTGGCCAAATTGGCAGTTGGACGTGCCTCCCTTCGCCAACCAATTGGCCACTCCTCCCACGCCATCCCTTCCACCAAATTCTGTCGTCGTCCACTCAAACGAATCGCCGCAGCATATTTTGTCGTCCCGCCACTCATTCGCTTCATCTTCGACTGCCACCGATCCCAAAAATGCCGTCAATTTTCTCCTCATGGCGCCCCAAATTGCAAATTCGTCTCAAACGATTGCCCCGATCGGCATCAGATGGACCATCAACCGATGAGGAAGAGGCGACGGGCGAAGAGAATGAAAGGGTCACAAAACAGCGATTGGCACTCGAAGGCAACGATTTCATTGTCGACTCGGCACCGCCGTCCTCCGTGCTAATGCTGCGGCGACATGAAAATGGCGTCCGTCGCCGTGCAGTGCGATTTTGTGAAGGCGAGATTTCGGAGAATGTGCGGCACGGGGATTCCCGGCATTTTCGCATAAACAAATAAAGCGACAGGCGAACGGCGGGGAACGCCCGCCGAATAAATCGCCCTGAAAATTGATTTTATCGATGCTTATTTGGCCGCAAGGGTTTTAATTTGCATTTTTATATAAAATGTGAAGCCCCCAGCAGTTGATAACCTCTCGCTATTCTTCCGCTAAACTGTTAGCGGAATTCCGTGGCATTTTTAAGCCGTGCCGGGAATGGCACTGTTGCCATTGCGCAAAATGCCAATCCCTTTTACACTGCTGATTGTTCTCAGACCGTCCGCTTGTCTCTCCTCCAATTTCGGCATCGGCGGCTGTCCCTTCCGCCGTTTTGGCTTCTCCGTTCCCCGCCGCCGCCGCCCCATTCGTCCAGCAGCATTTCCTTCCTTCAAAGCATCCAACAAATGCATCTTCCGCCAACGCAAATCCGTGCAATGTGAATGGTGGTGAAGCTGTACATGGCACCGCTACAGAAATGGGGGCACCGATTAATGGGGGAACAGCGGAAAATGTTCAACCGCCTCGACCGGCACGGAGTGGGACAAACGGAACAGTTAGTGGTGGCACCCAAGTAAAAATGATGAATAATTATTAATTGGCATTTTGAATGGATCATTTTGTCTGCCCTTTATAAACGGGACAGTCACAGTGTAAGCTGATCAATGAATGCCCCGCTTCAGAGACCAGCAACAGCAACCAGCCACGCGACTCTGCTGCTGCAACAACTTCGAGGGCATACTGACCAAAATGGACTTGAGGAGACTGTGTGCGTTAATGGAAGCGCCGCAGGGAAAGGTTGGCTGGCATTTGGGATGTAACCGAATTATGGACTTTTTTGGGAGGTACGGTTTCGGATTTTTTTAGAGGGGTTCCGGATCGGCCGGGATCGAAGTTTTAAAATTTAAATGGATTTGCTCTGATCAAATCACTCGACCTTTTTTTCTCGAAACAGGCAATGCCGCCAACTATGTTTTCCTCGAGTTTCAAGGCGAAACGAAACGGTCGGCACTGCCTGCAAATGTTCGTTCAGTTGAACAGCTCAAAAGCCTGTTTTTGCGCAGCTTTCCCTCGCTTAGTCCTGCCCAACTGCGCTCGGCCGGCGTCAAAGTGTACATTCAAAATGCACATTCGCCGCATCGGTTGTTCTACGAATTGGAGGACATTCGGTGCGTCAAATTGATGGATTTAGTCATATGGCATGGCTTATTTCGTTTTTCAAATATTCATGCATTTACAGCGAAGTTGGCAATCATTCGGTGCTGAAGCTGTTCGAACACTCTTTGCCGTCTTCGTCCTCGACACATTTCGTTCCAAATCGTCCTCCCCGTTCGGTGCCGCCCGAGGAATATTTCAGTGAACCGGACATGGCAGAAAACACAGTTTCAATGAGGACGGTTGAGCATGCCCCATTGAGACCTGCCAGTGTACAGCTCCAATTTGACGAGGAGCAATACCATCAAAGGACAACAAGGCCAACAGCCATCGGTTGGCACTAATAAGAGGGCTTTGGACAATGCCAAATCGCCACTAATTACAGGATGGCGTGAACAAGCATCGGACAGTTGGCAGAGCAGCAGTGCTTATTCAAGTGATTCGTCCACAAGTGGCCCATATGCCCGATCGGGCACCACAACGGTGAGGAAAAGCATTAAAAAAATGTGGCGGAGCGAAACCCAGGCACTTCCATTCATCTTAATCCGCCTCTCTTTTCCGATCAGCCGGTGCATATCCGAGAGGATCATCACACCCAGCGAAAAGTGGACTCGTTGGAGCGTCAATTGGCTTCTCTCAGCGAGTTGGTCCGATCAGCGCTATTGCCCCCTCGGCAACTCTCTGGCGCCCATTGGCGAGAATTGTGCCAACTTCACACGGACATTGTCGGCTTTTCCGCCAATGCTTCCGCCTCGACTGCTGCTGCTGACATTGGCACAATGAGCGGGTCGGTGTGTTCAACTGCCTCAAATGCAACGCTTCCGTTGGACAAATGCGCTGCCGCTGCGTTGTCGTCGAGGACAGTGAATTTGCGCGAGTTGGCAGCGATTCGGGCGGATTTGGAGGCACTGAGAAGCGAAACAATTGTAAAAGATGAAGCGAATGCAATTAATTATGAGGCAACAACAACAAAATTGAATTGTCAGAGGAATGCAATGCGGGGACGCGTTCTGTTGGAGCAAACGCTGGACAAAATTCGGACGGCGAGGGGATGGCCCAGGACGGAGCAGGACGAGCTGGAGAGGCGCAAGGACACCTGCGAGAATCGGCTGGAACGACTGCAGAGGGCGTTGAGGGAATTTGAACAAGGACTTGAAAACACGCGCTGTTCGGTAAGTACAATTTAATTTTCACAATGTTTTTGTCCACCGAATATTTTTTCCAATCAACGCTTTTTTATTCAAATTTCGACAAAAGGTGCTGAATTCGACTCGGCGCCTTCATCTGAACGAAGTGGATGAGTTGACGAGTAAATTGGGCGAAATTGGACGTGAAGCGGTGGAATTAAAAAGTTTGAGAGGGGACACATTAAAATGTGGAGGGATGCAACCATAACAATTTGCTCGTCATAGTGGCAATGCCGACTTTGCACCGGGACATTGAGGAAACGATGAGACGATTAATTGAACGCGTGGAGGGCGAGGAGCGTTTTTTGCGAGAAAAAGTGCCCCTTGTGGACGGCTGTTTGAGAAGATGCAAAACATTGGCCAATGTGATGGTAAGTTCAGTTCAGTCATCATTCATCCTTGGGGGACTGATCGGCTAAGTTTTTCAGGTCACAATGAAGAAATTGGCACTGGTGCAAGACGAACGCGGCGGCGTCGTTAGCGGGGAGGGGCGGGCACAGCGCAGAAACATACCCATCAGGCATATTGCCATGCACAAAAATGGCAGCAGAACAGCAACAACAACGCCGACGGCTAACGGTGTGTGCCCCAGGGGGACACACCAGCAGCAGCAGCACGGCCATCCGCTGGACGCCATATTGGACGAATTGAATGGAAACGACAAAGGAATGTGATGAGAATGAGAACAGTGATGATGGCGATGAGAAACAATGAAATGAATGAAACCTCATGGACAACAATAAAAAAAAATGATAAAAACGGATACTTAACAACAAAATTGCTCGGAATAATTTATTTTCTTTTCAAGACTATGTCCAAAAAAGTCAACAGACGAACAAGAAGTCCAAATCAATCAGATTGTATCCCGCAATTGGTCAATTCTGTCGCGTACCGTCGCGTTTCGATCCGACAAAATGTCCTCAAATTCTGCTAGTTCACGGGACAACTGCCTCTCATTGAATATTTTGTAAAAAGAAACACCGGAGACTGAGAAGTTGATTTTGAAAAGTTCAAAGCCCGCACCAATTACACATCCAATGCCCAAAGTTGCCAAATCGCTTCTTCGTACAAACACAGAGATTTGGCGAAGAGCTTCCATTATTTTGTGCAAAAAAAATTGTTTGATAGTTTCTAAAAAAAAATTGTTAAATATATTATTGCAGTTGTTAAATATGTTAAGTAGACAGAAAAATGAGTTTGGGCTGAAAGGCCAATGGTTGAGTGCACTGATGGAGCCCGAAATGGAAGGTTTTTCTACCCGAAACCCGAATTGGTTTGGTGTCGTCTCAAAAAAAGGTTGTCGTGCCTAATTATTTTGGTTAGAATGTTACTTCCATTTTACTCAGAACGCCCGACCTGAAAATCGCCTAAAAAGTTGAATATTTAAAAAATTTATTTATCATTTTTTTAAACAAAAAATGCTTTAAGTAATTTAGCTACCCTTAAAACTAAGAAACATTTCTAATAAACTAATGACTTTCTAAATTCTCACTATAATACCTTAACTTTAAGTGAAGCGAATTTAGAATACTTTTGTTGCTGCATATTAAATTGTTAGAAAATGAGTGCCAAAGTGCATAAAATGATGTTTCATTGGACGTCCCTTCTCATGCAAAGCGGTTTTATTTGTGCGCCGGTTATTGTCAATTTGAGAAGAAGTTTGTGCTTTCCTACGCAATGACAAATTGTCTATAATAACTAATCTTTCAATTTTAGACAAATTAAACCATGGCTTTTACCTCCGTAAAATGGTCCCTGCTGATCTTCCCAATATGCCTGATGAACATTTGCTAGATTTGGTCGAAACTGAGATGTGTTCTAAGTCCGAAGAGCGACTTTATCCCTTCGAAAAGGCTGATGTATTCTTTTTTCAGTTTCAACAAATTCGCCTATTGTCCATTCTTTTTACAGTTTGGCATTAAAGTGCAGGATGACATTGATTCTGCCACTTATGGGTTTTTCTTTTGTCAAAATGGAGTCACTTTTCGTTTTCCGACGAGGCTGGCCTTAAATGATGTTGAGACCATTCGACGCCATTACCCAAACTTACTCAGACTGTTCAAGGAGGGTTTCGCCAGAAAATGGGTGAAAGACTTCAAAAGTGTTAAGGACAATTTTCGGTCGGCCAAGGGAATTCGCGATCTTCTTATGGTTTTGAGAGAAAAGTGAGCTAGAGGAAGTCGAATCGTCTTACATTTTTTTTTTAGAGATTTGAGTCAACTTAAAATTGACACTTCGTCACTGTCCGACGAGGACCTCAAAAAAGTATTGTTGACTCCAAATGCAAAGAAATTTGCATTTGGGCGAGAACTTTTGATAGCTGACAGGTGTTTCAACAATTTGCCTTATTATTTATTTTTAATTTTATTTTTTTCTTTTCCTTTAGTTTTTACCATGCTCTGCCCGGCCTGTACAGTTTCGTGTCCTTTGCCCTCGGTTGGACTTTCTTCAATTTTCTGAAACAAAAAATGGTCGAACGATATGCGATAGCAATTGCATTCCTTCTATCCGTCTTCCTTTTCTGTCTTTTGGATAGAATCGACCAAATCAATGAAGCGACCAAATTTGACAGGGAATGCATGGAACTGTGAGTTATTATAGAGGTTTGGTGGGACTCGCTGTTAGCATTTTTATGTTACATAAGTTGGTTTAAGTCACGGGATGGGCAAACGGAGGGCGGAGGAGCATTTGAATTCGAGGAAGGTTGACCTATTTGAAATTTTCTTATAAAAATTGCCCTAAGTTTGCCTTCCCGAACAAATTGCTCTTGTCCAACTCTGTCCGCATTCCATATTTATCAGGGATTCACATTTTTATTTTAACAATTTCAGTGGCGACGATTACCTTGCAGGTGGCAAGTAAGCTTCCACTTCCATTTGTTTTCAGTGTTTTGACCTTCCCCTCCTCCCTTTCAGGGAGTACATTCAGTCCAGCATAGAACTGGGCAAACTGCTTTACCGGTTGACTGATGGTAAAGCGCTCTTTGATTCGGACGGAAATTACACACGTCACAAAGTGAAATACACTGAACGGATGCAAGCGGCGGAAGAAACGGAGCAAAGGCTGCTGAAAGAAGACAAGAAGAAGCGAAAAGATGCAAATAAGTTTAAAAAAATGATTAGTGAGTGACCGACCGTTTGCAATTTCTGTTTTTTTTTGTTTGTTTATTCGATTCATAGATTTCATTTCATTTGGTATATAAACCACTGAGAATTAAATTCCTTCACTTGGGCCTGTTTCCCTTTATGGTTTTGTTGTATATTCTGAATATTCAACATTGAATTATTCATTTATTTAATTCGGCTATGGCACAGCGAATGAACACTTACAAAAGTATGGACTTTAGGCTGAAGGTTAAGCAGAACTTTCACATTAAATTTCGGTTAATTTTTGCCCTTCCATTTATTGTGGAATTTGTTCAATTTAAGGGCATTCGCAGAAAGAGGCGACAAATTTTTGCTTACGAACAAGGGCAAATTTTTACGTTTTACACTTCTTGGGGCGACTGTAAGCGGTGAGTTTGACGAGCGTTGACAAAACGGGATTGGGCGGGCATAAGGGACAGAGATACCCCAAGGATTCGTTTGCTAGATAAAAAGTCAATTGGAATTTCTGTCGAATTACTACCTACGATTGGCTCAACCAATTCGGCGCGATTGATTTAGCCTTTTACTCAAAAAGACACCAACAAAGAAAATACTCTCTTTCAGCATTCCCTCTCATCAAATTGTTCAGCTCCGGGCCGTTGCTCAAGGCTACGTTCGGATGGCGGGTGAACACGGACTCCGAGTGGGTGGGCGCCATCATTCACTCACTGACTGACCATTCAATTAATCCGTTCATTGACCAATGAATGATCAATTTAGTTCGGATCACTTCACGATTTAAAGTGATCATTTTAAACAGATTGCCCGACAATTTGAGGAAGACAATCAGTGAAGTTCGTATGGTTGCATTTTTGTTGTGTCAATTGAATGATTTTATTTTTTTAGCAAACGTTTCATTGGCTCGAAAAAGTCGGAAAGGCATCGTCTGACACTTTTAACACTTTCACTCTTCAGAAGGACGCCTCGGGTGAGTTTGTCCATCGATGTTTGCTTCCACCATTTTGTAAGTTTTGAGGAAAATCTTCTCTCCTTAAGATTCGCTTGACTCCATAAAAATGGGCACTTCGAATTTTTCCACCGGCGCACAAATCGCACTTCCCTTTTATGCCAAATTCAAATCGCAAGACGAAGCATTTGCATATGCTAAGGAGCAACTTGAGGTATTGCAATTTTATGATTTGAAGTCGACCACACTTTAAAAGCTTTTTTGGATTACTTTTCAACATTATCTCCGCTCGTCTCATTGTTTTATCGCTGTTACTTCCCCTTTCCCATTTAAGCCGTTCAAAGTATTGGGTAAAAATGCATGCATTGTTTGGGAGTCTCAAGTGGGCCAGCAACTTTTATCGACTTTTGTGCTATCCGAAGAAGTGAGTTTTTCCCGCAGGCCCGTAACGTCCCCCCTGCCCCCTTAATCAAAAAAAAATTTCCCTAGTCCGCATGGATTAAAAATGTTTTTGTACATAGCCCCCCCCCCCTGAATCTCCTGCTCGTTACGGCCCTTGTTCTCCGAGGGGTACTCCTCTTGTTCGTTGAATTCTTATTTGTTTTAAGGCCCTCGCTTTCCTAGTAGCCCGCGATTTGTTCGGTGTCAAGGAAGGCTATCTGCTTACCCAGGAGGGGCTCAGTTGGTTTTGTCATGTATGGTAAACAGTCACTTATTGTGCCCATTTCCTTCGCTTCCTTTGCGTTCTACACCGTTTTTTGTTCCCCTCAGACACTCAGTTACATGTGCTGCTTTTACGTGCTCCACCGCCTCGTGTTCAATGGCAGTGCGTTGTCCTTTATTGTGATCTATCCGGTACTTCTTGCAGTCGCTGTGTTCACCGCCAAACAATGGAATGACCTTGCAGTGTGAGTGATCGATTTGATGGCATGGGACATGTTATTAAATTTGCGCCTCCGGGTACAGCCAAATCCGCTATCTAATCAAGCATTCGTGCTCTCGCTCGGAAGCTCTCACAAACTACTAAAAATCAATTTATTTTTTAGACAAATCTGAGATTTTCTTTGTATCAGTGGCTTAAATTTGGGTTAATTGCATGGGCAATTAAACATTCTGTTTGATGTGAGTCAATGCGTTGTTGCCTTTTTGCTCAGGTATGCCAATGAACGGCGGGCGGATTTGGAGGCAGCAAAAATGTCACAACGGCACACAAATGGGGGGCGCGAATTCTACACAAAATTTATGCTCAGAAATAGGTAAAAGACAAACACGTATCACGGAGCAGCTCAAAACGCTCCCGCCGAAACGCCCCCACACGAGAAAAAAATATCACTCACATACCGTTCTGTTTAAAATCCCAAAATTTTTAAAAATAACGGAAAACAACAAACGAAGACATTTAACATTTCTTGAAATTAAAATCTTCCCTTCAAAGCATTAACAAGATGCCCATTTGTTATTCTATGCCATCTTTCTCCCTGCTTAAATTTTTCCCGCACTCCCTGCATCATAACATTCTCGCAAACATCACGCCAGATATTTAGATTAAACCCTCTTATTCGCACATTCTTTCCCAATGTTTTTGTTTGCGGGGCAATTGTCTTGGGCTTTTTTTTACTATTAGGATATATTTTTTAATTTTTTGCCTCGGGGGCGTTTCGGCGGTGGTAATTCGGCTGGGGGCGTTTCGGCGGGGGCGTTTTGTAGTGCACCGCACATATCATCACCATGAACCTGTATAAAAACCAATCAAACTTAATTTTTAAAAATCCAATTTAAATTTCCTTTAAACAAATCACTTTTGTCCCTGAAACTTCATGCTCAGATTTTAAAGAAGACTTGGTTAACAAAAATTGAAAATCGAATTTAACATTTTTTCTTAAAAATTAATTTTAAAATAAATCGCTTAAATAAGTGCAGGTTATTGCGTGATCTGATCGAAGGAGGCGACAAATTGTTTACTGAAGTGGGCGACTATCGGAAAGCGATTGCAGAATATGTGGTACGGTATGATGACATTGGTACAGTACGGAGCGAAAACGAACAATTGTCACCATGCATTGATGGAGATGATATACCGGGCGAAATGTGACAGACGAACAAAGCAGTGCATTCATTCATTGACTGATTGCCATGTCTTTATTGTTTAGTGTATATGAGATATGACTGCTAATGAAAAAGTGGATTTTAAATTCGAAAAACGAAAAGTTTAGAAAATCCAAAAAGTGACAATTTTCGAAATCGGTTCGGCCTTTAATTTAAGATTTTAAATTCCATGAACATCAGCAAATGCTTATGCTTATTTTGTTCGCTGATTGGTCATCTTTGTTTTAAGTTTTAGAAGTCACAATCCTTTACCGTTTTTTGCTTATATATGGCCTTTATATTTTGTTCATTTGCAATTATTTCTTCTACTTTTATTTTCTGATTATACTTGCCTTTTCCCCTCCTTTATGAATTCTTTGGGATGTCCCTTCTGCTCGGTCTCTCTTCGTGTGCCGTTTCCTCCTTTTGTTTTGGCTCAATGTACGTGGTATGCCATTGTCATTGTCATAATCATATTTAACTGTGTGCTTTCTTCAACGGCTTTTAGGCCGTGCGCAAAAGCGGAGATCCGGGGGATGGGATGGTCGTCCAATGGCTGGTCAGAATGAATGATTACATTTTTACCAAAGATTAGTGCGTTTTTTGGTCGTCAGATCGAATGATTCTAAACGGATTGTTTGAATCTGTGCCCATTTGTCGGGTTTCCTCTTAACTTTGGGTCACACTTTGTTCGTCGCATTGGTTCATAATTCTCAGGTCTGTTCCGCCATCTTTTTGGTTGGCCTTCGTATGTTTTTTTTGCTTTATATTTGGCCAAGCCTTCGCTTTTTTTTCCTCCCGTCAGTAACCTTCATTTTCACGGGGACTCCTCCTTTTCAACAGTTTGCGATGATCGGTGGTGCGCTTTGGGCACTCGGTGATTTTGCCACTTTATTCACACCCCCTCCCCTCCAAAGAAATTTTACTTGGTCATTTTAATACAAGGCAATTTGACTGCCATCCCTGTGATCAGTGCGGTCGGACTCGGAATGGGACAACTGCTTTGGGGAGTGAGCGGATGTGTGGTTGGATGGGCCATTGGTCGGTTCGGACTGTTCGGGGTCTTTATTTCCATTACCATCTTCACACATAAAAGAACATTGGCTTTTTTATAGGTGAAGCAAAATGTGCCAAATTCGCCAATTTTCAATTATGCCGGATTGCTTTTCGTCATTGTCGGGTTATCTCTGCATTATTTGAACCTTATTTTTCAAAAATAAATTATTGTTCTTTCAATTTCCAGAGGAATTTTCTTTGCGCTCGTCCGCCCAAAAGGCAATGTCAAAACTGTTGGCGCATTGTCCGATGAAATGGCGCTGAAAGCGGTGACATTGGCGGAAGGTGCGCAGGCAGGGCGAGCCACGGCTGAAGAACGCATTGGACTGACGCAGATGGACAAAGGCCACGGAGCTGATGGGTTGGAGGTCGTCGATGGTCCAGCAGCAGAAAGTCCCGTGGGCACAACCAACAATATCCGTAGACGTTTAATGTGAGTGAATATATTTGAATTACGTATTTTATTCTAATAAAAGCCCCGAGGTGTCTATTCATCACTGTTGACAAATTTCCTTTAATTATAAAGCAAATCTTGGCTTAAAGTTTTCAAACCCCGTTGAGGGGTACTTCCATTAAAGAAATATGATTACAATATTGCTCCATATTCTGCGCGCTTTGATCCTTTCCCACGCTTTCTCTCCTCCCCCTGGGCCCATCCCTTCCTTTTTCACCACCGGGCACATCCCCTGTCTCAATCAATGTTTGTGTGTGTGTGTTGTACTGTTTAATCCAATATATTTGTTGTGTTGCAGTGCCATTGTGGCCGCAGTGTTTGCCGGCCTTTGTTACGGAGCAATGTGAACACTTTTTGCCGAGCGCTGTAAAAAAGAGCTTCACCTAATTTAGGTTCACTCCCGTCATATATATGCAGGACAAGTGAATGCCAATGCTTGCGAAATAAAAAGTCCGTAAAAATGACGTACAAATTCCCCGCTTAAAGTTCAGAAAAGTTCGACAATCCACCAACGGAGGCCATTTACTACGTGTTCTCCCATTTTTCCGGCGTTTACCTCACTTCTAGCGTCGTCTTGCTCATTTACATTGGCTACAAAAACAACAGGCCATACATGGACAACAGACTTATTTTCCCATCACTTTTGGCCGGCATTTTTTGGGCCATTGCAATGTTGGCATGGCGAGTTTTAATCGGGGCGGGCGAGAAGGACAAAGTAAAACCCATTTTTTGTCCTTTTTAGGTTTATGGCAAATGACATGCTTTCCCAAGCAATAGTTAGTTATTTTTTGCTTGATTTGTTGACCTCTTTAATATTAAATATGTATAGCTACATATTAAGACTTTTCCAATTAATTCAATGGCGCCTGGGGTGATCGCATCGACTTGGAGTGTATTTTACTTCGACGAGGTGGACAAGCAGGATTTGAAACTGTTGGCAGCAGCAATGCTTGTCACATTAATCGGTACACACACAAAGGGAGGCAAATTAAAGCTTATTAGAAAATGCCATTGAAGTGCTGAACCTTTTGAGGAAATTTAACCAAAATAATTATAAAAGGAAACACAATTTTTGTTTCAGGGACTGTTTTGGTCGGACTTTCGAAGGCAATTTAAAGCATACAGAAAAGACAGTTCCTTTCACGACCATTTATCAATTTTGTTATTGCATTATACACTTTCAATTTATTTCATTATTTTCAGTCAATGCACATTCTTAAACGGGGAAAATATCGACGGGAACAAATTTTGTTTACATTGTTACTTATTTCACGATAAAGCGTCGGCATGCTTTCTTTCCCGCCTGTTTGTCAACAAAAATAAAAATCCGTCAACGTATAGACCAAACTCAAAAAGTTACACAAATGGCATAACCAATCATAATCCTTGGCTGTAACGAATAAATTTGCATTATGACCCGGGTTTTAAAAGTCGTAAAAATAGGAAGCGCCAAAAATAAGCCCCACCCCCGAAAATTTGGAGGGCCGTTAAAGTGATTTCCGCAACAAAAATACTTTCAGATTCACTCATTGCAGACGAGATGGATCATTTTTATATATCAGTTGTGTATTGTTGAGTTCAGTCTATATGACTGACTTTTTCCTCAACAGATTTGGTGGTTTACAGGGTCTTTCAACTCCGCCTTGTGGTCATCCGGCATAGGCTTTGCCTCATAGTTGGCGATAACAATCTGAAATGGTCGGATCCTTCTTTCGAACATTGTTCCAAAAAGACACCATCGCCCATCCCAAAACAGCAGAAATCGCCCGGCCAATTTATCTCAGTCAGCCAAATTCTACAAACGGGTATAACTCCAAAACACTAGTGCTCACAACAGGAGGTATGACTAATTGTAAGAATAAGAGACGACTAAACAATTCTCGAACTAGTGCTTTTCGTGGAGTCACCCCCAATCCCACCACATACCCTCTCTCTGAATTCACTGTGAAAGTCGCCACGCAGTCCAATGTACTTAAAGGAAAGATATAAGGTAAATGAATTGCGAAACGGGAAAAAAACACTCACATAAAGGCATGTCTTTTCCTCGCCAAAATTTGCAGGGAAATGCAACGTCAAATGGCCAACCGAATTGAATTTGTTCGCAGTCAACGGATAATCGATCAGTCCGGCGTTGTCCTGCTTCAGCCCCATCTCCTGCTCGGGTTTGGCCGACTCCGCCTCATCGAAGGACATCTGAAAAGTGAACAAGTCAAGAAATTAATTGTTTTTGGGAGAATACGTTAACGGTGTCCTTGAAAATTCTGACACGCGCGGGGAAACTCCCTAAATATTACGCGACAGTTAAACAAGCATGAGTTGGAGCACAAACGACGGACCATCCATTCTGCCGATGAAACAAATTCCACTCAATTTGACGTTGGCTAAAAGGAAATTTTTGCGGTGGCATTTTCACTTCTTCTGACCAGTAAAGGGCACAGAGAATAGCAGTTCCTCGTCAACGTCCGATTCAACAAAACTTTCTCTGTTAGAAATAAGCTTCCATTTACTGCGCTTCCCAAAAAAAAACTTTTGCCTACTTTTCCATACGTTCCTCCCACTTTTTGAACACCGTTTTGCCGGACCCGTCGATCGCCTCGTTCAGTACAACAATCCTGTCCTTGTTGATGAACTGGAATGGGCACCGATCACAACAAAGCTGGCCAGCCCGACTGGTTACCCTGTCCATTGTGTACTGCATGCCTTGCTGATGTTGCTCAAAGGACTCGACCACTGATGAACAGGGTCCACCTCCGCCATGGCCATGGCCATGAGAACACATTTTTCCACTTAGAATGAGTTTCTATTCCAAATGATGTTAAACAAAGAAACGGATTTTAAATGGCAAAAAAAGACGAGCAAAGCATCGTGGAGAATTTTTGAAAAGAAAAAGACAAAACCGATTTATTTAACAAAAGCAATATGAATGTGCAAAAAAGGAATACAAAATAGTAATGGTAAAGAAATCCCAATCGTTTCTTCCATAATTAGTAGGGGATAACTTCACTATTACCAAATAAATATTGTATAAAAAGAATTGCAAGTTTCAAATGGCAAATAAATTTTTAAAAAGTTTGGGTTTTGGCCAAGAGCACAAAGCGAAGTAGGTTCATTTTTTGGGTTCTTTTGTTGCTCATATTAATTACAATATTATACAAATCCTTTCTTCGACCGTTCTCCCCTGCGGGTATGAAATATCCCATCAGGGAATAATGGCCGGCGAACGGTGTTCTCGCAAACGTTCGGCAGACACACTCCTGGTCAGCTTGTGCGAGTGCAATGCCACTTTGTCTTCATAGTTTCGGCTCAACGCCTCCAGCCGAGCGGCTCTCTCTTTGTACAACGGCTGCAAAGGCAATTGAATGTCGTTGGCGATTGCCAATGTGCGGAGGTCGTAGTAATATTTCGCGTAGATGGAACTTGGCACATTGATGTTGAATTCCAACGACTCCAAAAACTGTCGCTCGAGTTCATTCCTAAGAACGCAATCAATACACTCTCCGTTATTGACAGCAAATTAAAAAAAAGGTCCGCTTACATGTCATCGACATTTGTGTCCTGCAAAATTTGGCAATAGTCCACGTTCCAAACAGCCTGATCGTCCCACACTTTTGAGGCCAACATAATAGCACCGAGCACAATCCGTCGCCAATTCGACGGGCACAGGTCAATTTCGGCATCTCCAAGTTCATCGACATTCACTCATTGTCCGGCAACAATCAACCAAATCACCAATGGCACTTACAATTGAGCAATCGTTCAATGTACACGAGTGTGATAATGGCACATTCCGCAGTTAGTTGGGCAGCGTGGAAAAGTGTGCGAATGAATCGGTAAATTTGTCGATGCTCAGCTAAAGTTGAAAAACGGAAAATGTGTTTGGATTAACGTGTAATCCCAAACATACTATACTTAAAGGAAATAAATGAATAAAGAAGTTTTCCCATAAAATTCTTTGGTTTTTGTTTTATTCCCTCTGTCGCCCCCAACAAGAAATCCATGAACTCGTACGCCTCTCTGACTGAGATTTCATTGTCAAACCGACTTACGGTCGCGAGTAAAATTTTCAGCTGCGACGGGCTCATGCTAAACGAAAAAATGATGACATTGATTAACTGAAAGTAACTTGTAGTGCAATTTGTACCCATTCATTCTTAGAGTCATGAAAAATATTGAGGTTTTCAAGGTCGCTGATCAGTCGACCTTCTCACCCAAATCCGACTACAAAGGACATTATTATCAAAATAGCAAATGCTTGAAATAATTAAAACAAATTTGGACGAAATGGAGGACGGATTCACCCAGAAAACCTAAAGATACATTTGAAATCAGACCCTTTGAAGTATTGCTATAATTATATCAAGTGCTATTGCTCACCGTTATTGGATGCAGACGTTCCTCAAAAATTTCCATGAGACGTTCTTTGCCGCGGTTTTTCCTGTTTATAATGTGGTAAAACACTGCCAAAGACACACAAATGATTGAGTTCTTCAAATGAGGCTGCGAAATGGTCGAATCGTCCATGTAAATGGTCGAACAACTGTTTGATTTTTTCAGTGTAATCGGCGCGTGCAAATTGTTTAAGTCCAACACATAAAATGAACGGCGATTATCGCGCACTAAACAGAGTAAAATCGTGAAATAAAGGCCAAAAAAATTTCCATTCCCAATCATTGGGAAATGGCATTTCCGCGATCAAATTTTATCTTTTTGGAAATAGAAAACGAACACTTTAGTTCACTTCTGCTTCGCTCAACAAATGTTGGACGCACAGAAGGATGTGTGGAAGGATCCTGCTCAGAATCTGAAAAAATGTGAAAACCAAGAAAAATTCGCGAAAAAACCGTCGGGAATTTCGCGTTCGCTAATGTGCGGCAAAAAATTGATGGAGGAATCGCGTCCGTTGTACAAGTGATTAGGCTAAAAACGGATTTGTAAATGCATTCATAAACTAGAATCAAAAAACAAACATACTTTTCGGTTACATGACTCCCGATCACCAAAATTATCCTGAGATTTCTTTTTGGAGATGCTCGACGTATGCCTTACACAGCAATTTTTGTTACCCATTTAGTCGTTGACCAATCAAGGATTTCACATTGGCCTAAACAAATATTTATTACAAAGAATCAAAATAATGACCAAACACTCAACAACTGGTATGTAAATACCGCAAAAAAACAATCAAATGCAAAAAAATCACTAGATTCCAATCTTTGTGGAAATGCTCGAGTTTTTGCTAATTGTAAGAATGGGATCACCAAAACAAACCTCTGCATTTAGTGTGTGTGTTACATATTTCCTTTTATTTTTTAATTTGACCTTAACTAATTTCATTTTTATTAAGCAAAATGAAAAACACTTTTAATTCATATAATCCAAACGATGGAAACGAATGGGAGAATCATTTTGTTTTGCGATTTCCACCAGAAGTTGCTACAAAAGTGCGACAGTTTGTGGAGCGAGACTCCTACCAATCGAGCAGTGATCGACTCAGTGTGAACTTTGACCACAATTTGAGGCACGGAACGATACAATTTGAGCACGACACAATGCGCTTCACACTTTACGATTTGCCTTGCATAATTGAAGTCAGAAAGCGTTTTATTTTCTGTTTGGATTTTGGTTTGATTTGCTAATTGAATGAAATGCATTTTCAGATAATGAAAACATTGGACAATAAAACTTTGTACAAAATTGCCGACCTCTGTCAAATGATAGTTGTAAATGCGCCTAAAAATGAGCCTAAAAAGGAAGACCACGAAGGACAGGGAGATTCGAAATCGGAACACTACCAATGGCCGGATGGAATTTGTCCACCACTAAAAAATGTGCGCAACAAACGCTTTCGAAAGGTCAAGAAGAAGAAGTACATGGATGTGGCGGATGTGGAGCGTGAACTGAAACGTTTACTCAGGTCAGGCAAACTATCGCAAATTCATTTAAATAATTTTTTTTTGTTCTTTCTGATAATTGTCCCATTTATTTAGGTCCGATTTGGAGGCCGTTTCTGTCAGATGGGAAGTTGTCACTGGCGCAGAGACTGAAGAGGCGGAAATGAAGCCGACGGATCCGACGAATGTTGAAGCAAATGTCGGCTGCATTTAATTAATTTTTTCTTTTTAATTTTTCCTCCATTTACAGGATGAAATTGCGTCTCAGCACGACGATTTATATGAGTACGGACTTTCACTTTCAGAATCAGAAGATGAGCAAACAAATTTTTGAGTTTGATTCAGAGAGAGAGAGAGATTGATCAATGTTTATTTGGTGTTTATATACAATTTCTGGTAAATTATTTTATTTACCAATTAACGGTTTATTGCCATTTGTCAAATTCGTTCATCAGACGAGCAATTAGGCTGATAATATCTTCCGTTACTGCTTTCTCTTGCAAATTTGTTAAGGTTATGGGTATTCGCCAACGGCGCCATTTTTTGGCATTGTTTTGCGCTGCCTTTGCCACAATTGCCATTCTGTCGTTTATTTATCCGAAAGAAATTCTTAGAGAGGTCGAATTCAGCCGGATACTCGCCCAAAGGCATTCCGTCGACACAGTGCCGACGGTCGTGGACAATTTGGCAGCATTCATTTTCATTGGTGGCATTCCCCGTTCGGGCACAACTCTGATGAGGGCCATGCTGGACGCGCATCCGGAGGTGCGATGGTGAGAGGGTTCAGAAGGGGTGGCTGAACTGCTTGTCATTTTGGTGTAGCGGTGAGGAGACGAGGGTAATCCCGCGCATTTTGGCACTTCGGGCCCAGTGGAAGAAAAGCGAGAAGGAGTGGAAGAGGCTGCAGGTAAATTCGTCATTTTTTGATGAGACATTCCAATTGGAACAAATTGTTTCTGCTTTTAAAGGAGGCTGGTGTGAGTGAGGAAGTGCTCAACTCGGCCATTTCGGCATTCATTGTCAATGTCATCGTTGGACATGGCGCTCAGGCACCGCGTCTGTGCAACAAAGACCCGTTCACGTTGAAGTCGACCACGTATTTGGCGGAGTTGTTCCCGAAGGCGAAGTTCATTTTGATGGTCAGAGACGGTCGCGCCACTGTCCATTCAATCATCTCCCGAAAAGTGACCATCACGGGCTTCGACCTGACCAATTTCCGGCAATGTCTGCAAAAGTGGAATGCCGGCATTCAGGTAAAAAGCGCTGCCGACTGATTGGGATTGAATCCATTTCACTGTCAGATAATGTACGAACAGTGCAACGCGGTAGGCCGCACAAAGTGTTTGCCCATGTACTACGAACAAGTTGTTGACATTTGGACTGAATGCATTGCTAACAAGATTATTTTCAGTTGGTGCTGCATCCGAAACGGGAAATGAAACGGCTGCTGAACTTTTTGGAGTTGCCGTGGAATGAGTCGGTGCTGCACCACGAAATGTTTGTTAAATGAATTGAATTGAATTGCCAAGGTTTTTGTTTGTCCTTTAGGTTTATCGGCAAGGATATTTCACTCTCAAAGTTTGTTCTCTCATCTCGCAAATATAATAAAATGAAGGCAGAGTTTTCTCATTAATGCTTTAGGGTGGAGCGCAGCACGGATCAAGTGATCAAGCCGCTTAATTTGGGTTTGCTTAAGAATTCCGCCCTCGTTCATGGCTAATATCTTGTTCAACCGAAATTCAGATGCTCTTAACAAATGGGTTGGACAAGTGCCCGAAGACGTCGTGAATCAAATGGATGAAATTGCTCCGATGTTGCAGGTGTTGGGTTATGATCCGGTGAGTTTTTCTGTTTGGCTTCCGTCCGTTTATTTTTGATTAGTATGCTTCTATTCCCTTTTAAGCATGCAAATCCACCCAATTACGGACAGGCGGACGAAGAAGTGCTGCAAAAGACGGAACAACTGCACAAGGAAGAGACGAAATGGAGGCGCAAAGCGCAAGAAATGTTGGACGAGGGGCCGACGACCGTTGGGCCTTTGTGAAGGGATGCATTTGGCACCGGCACGGCACACCCATTAAGTGCGGCACGGCATGCATTGCTTTGCCCGTCCGTGCTCTTCTTGTGATTTTTTTCATTCTTTTCGGGTAGCATCGCCCCCTCACAAATCAGGCCCGCAACGGGGCGGGGGAGCAACAATGGGCTGAAACTTTAAAGGTAAAAAGTTTTCGGCGCCGGATAGCTGAAATCTTCGACTTGTTGCGGGCTTGGGCCCCCTCTCCCAAACATTCCCTCCCCTTCCATTTCTTCGTCCTTTTTCCTTTTTTGCGCCAGTTGACTTTTTTGTTCTCCTTTTTTTCTTGCCGGCTTCTTATTTTCCCAATTTCTTTGTTCTCAATTGCTTTATTCACAATGTTTATTGTTATTATTGCATTTTTTCCTCATTAGTTAATAACTCACCTTAATAATTTCCATTGGGTTTGCATTATGCTAAAATTGTGCGAATTTAATCTTCTTCAATAAAGTGCCCTTTTATCACAAAATTTCTTTTCCGCTAATTGGTGTGAATTTATTTGGATTCTTTCCTTCCCATTCATTCGCTTTCTTTCGCCCTTCTTCATGATACTCAGTTATCCTTTTGATTGTCATTGTTAAATGACCCAAATATGCCCACACATCCAAAGGCTTTTTGGTCAGTTTCTTTGGGGTTGGAGTGATTTGAGATTACTTTCCCTCCTCCCCCTGCCCCCACCACTGCGCTTTCTTCGCCAATTCACCCGAGGGGACGAGTGAAGTATTTGTTCGCGATGCAAAAATGGGAGGGCGAGAGAAATAAAGATTTCCTGGGTTTTTTTTGCGGATGATATTGGACTGGATTATTATGATGAAGGCAGCTTTATCACCCATCCTCTGCTTCTCTCTCCAATCCCCCTTGTCCATCTCACTGTGTCTGTCAGTGTTCCACTAAATGTGCCTTTCCATGCACTAATTGCATCAATTATCAAAAATCCAGAGACGGCTAACAGTTTACTAAAATGATCATCTCCTATCAAAAATCCAGAGACGGCTAACGGTACTTTTCTGTTATAGTACACCCCCTCGAAATTTTTTTTAATACTTTTTTCTAGGCTTATTTTTAGCGCTGATAACGAATACAGCATTTTTTTTTTGGGTCCGACGTCCTGTACGTGTGATACTTGAAATTTTACGTGAAAAAACGTGAACTGAAAAAAATTATTTTGGTGGCATAAATTTCGCAATTTGTTCCAACAGCCATTCAAATTCATCCAATCCACGTCCACAACTTCGGATAATTCTTACATTGTAATCCTAGTTCAAAACAAAAAACCAAACATCAATTTAATTTATGATCAAAGACCATTTTCACGTTTTTTTCACGTAAAATTTCACGTATCTCCACGTAAAAGACGTCGGACCAAAAAAAAAATGCTGGATTCGTTATCAGCGCAAAAAATAAGCCTAGAAAAAAGTATTAAAAAAAAAATTTCGAGGGGTGTACTATAACAGAAAAGTACCCGGCTAACAGTTACCAATGATCATCTCCCCCTCCCCCCCCCCTCCCTAAATCTCATGTCTTTCCTCCCTTCCCGCCATATTCGGCTTTTCCTTCCTCTCCCATGCCTCCTTACTTTCATCCGCTTCCTGCTACCGCACCATTTCAGCCCCATCCCCCTTTCTAACAATGTTCCATACCAACAAAGATGGCATGGCACCCATCGCATTTTGAATCCGAAATTCCATGCATTTTTACTTCTTTTTTTTTTGAGTGCCTGCCGTCTTCTCTGTTTGTCTGCTGCTTCATCAATGCCCTTTAAGTGGAGACCATCAGCAGAGCGAAGTCGTATGTGTTCCACTTGTGCCTGTCCTTTTCCGCTTCTCCTTTTCCTGCTCTTCTTTGCATCGCTGTCCGCTTTTTCGCCGGCTCGCACACTTCCCCTTCATGCCGTCAACCGAATTCCACGACAGCCTCCTGGCGAAGGAAGTCCGTCTCCCCTAGGGGCATGTCCAGGGGGATACGAAGGAGTTACGTACCCCTCCCCCCAGGGGCGTATCCAGAGGGGCTCGTAGGGTCACGTACCCCTCCCCCCAGGGGCGTTTCCAGAGGGGCTCGTAGGGTCATGTACCCCTCCCGCATCTTAGACCAAATTTCCTGAAAAACTCCTAAAAATAGATTTTTTGCCAGCCAGATATCCCCTCCAAGCCAAAGTTGGACCAAATCAGGGTTATGCCCCTGCTGCCCTCCCAATTCCATCTACCTTCCTTCCCTTTGCCAGCTTTGAACCCTCAATCGGCTTCTTCGGCGGCCCCATCGCCCGCCCCTTTCTCCGTCACTGCCCAAAGTCATTTAGCGCCGGCATTTTTTGCCAATTTCTCCTCACATCGCGCCGCTTTTGCTTCCAAATTGACCTCACCTGTTGCTGTCGTTGATAGTAATTTGGTGTCGTCCTTCCGTATTCATTTCGAATTAATTACCGCTTCTTTCGGTAAATTCCCACGACATTCGTCGCCGCTGCCCCAATTTGTGGCAAATAATGGCCCGCTGATTCGAGCCCCCGACGGACAATTCGTTTTGGCGTCAGTCAGTGCATTTTGTTTGGCTTTTGTATCTCCGTATTTGTTCGGGCATGAGAGCAGCAGATCCTCTTCTTTTGCCCATGATCTCTATTCTCTCTTTCTTTTTCCTCTCTCTCTCTTCCCTCTTTCTCTTCCCTCTCTCTTTTTCCTCTCTCTCTCCCCCTCTCTTTTCTCTCTCTCCTCTCGTTCTCTTTCTTTCCTCTCTCTCTCTCCTCTCTTTCTCTCCTTTCTTTCTCTCTCCCCTCTCTCTCTCTCTCCCGTTGCCAATCGTTCTCCCCTCTAACTCTTCCTCAGCAGGTCGTTCCCCAACAGCAGACACCTGCCTCAGATTCCGATCAAAATTCGTTTTCATTGACTTCCGTCGGTGCTATCCAATCGACGGAAGTGCCCTCCCCGCCCAACGGGTCGTCGTCGTCATCGTCTACATCGACTGACTCATCGCCAACCGCCGACACTTTGCCCACGACGCTTCCAGCGTTGCCAGTGGACAAAAGTGTTGATTTGGACGGGGACGGGGCGCTTTCGCTGGGCGAGGTGCCGTCCATGGGACTGATCAGCACAGATCAGTCCTAAATTATAAAACAAATGTGATAATCCCCTCCAATCTTTTCCAAATTCACAGGTCCAATATGCCGCGGTCGGTGATCATTTTATAAGGGATCAGTCCCAAATCATTCTGCTCACAATGTTCAGTTTGTTCATCATGGCCTAAGCTCCTCAGTTGTGGAAAAGTAAATTTTTAGAATGAATGAATGAAATTCTGCAGAAATGCCATTTGCCAAAGCCATCCTTTTCAGTCTGTTCAACGAAGTGGACCGCAACAAGGACAGCTATTTGAGCTCGTCGGGTTCGACAGAAATGAAAACGATTTTCGCCTGATCAATCCTTGTCCGATCAGAGTTCAACGACATTCGTCCGCTTGTGTTGGCAAAGGCGGAGAACGCTGCACTGCGATATTTGCAAAATGTGGACACGGATCACAATGGACAGCTGAGTTTGTCGGAAGCGCAAGGCTACGTCCTCAAGGAGTACGGGATCAGCAACCGCGACGTGGAGCGGATTTGGCGATTGGTGGTACCGAGCAGTGGCGATGAGGTGAAAGGGGCAGCGGAGGGGGCGCTGGAAGTAACCCAACTCGTACTGGGCGAACAATTTATACTGGACAAACTTGTCACACTTTCCCCCAACCCGTACTGGTCGAACTTGGTGAACTTGTCACATTTCCCCCAACTCGTACTGGGCGAACAATTTATACTGGACAAACTTGTCACACTTTCCCCCAACCCGTACTGGTCGAACTTGGTGAACTTGTCACATTTC
>JAKKIK010000257.1:0-38099 GCA_024500135.1 Heterodera carotae
AAAGTTAGCCCCCTTTTTTTTGCTATTTGGTGCACAATTTTGCGACATTTTGGTTGGCATTATTTTTGTAAATTTGTCTTCCTCTCTTGTTTTTTTATGTGACAAATTAACACAGATCTACAAGAAGGGGGAGCTGCAAGCCAAAGTCGACTACCAACTCGTGTTCCCGCTGTACGGCAAATACGCAATCAATTGAATCCACACCTTCCACAAGGTTAACGAGGACGGCTTCAAGCTTTGGCTATCCGACATGCGACAATGGGTCAGTCAGTTAAAGACACAAACGGACAATACATAAAAATGGATCTTTTTAATGTTTTTTCTCCAGAAAGAGACTTTGCCAACCACTGACCACATTCGGGACAAAGCCGCCCAACTACAAATGGCTTTGTCGGACGCTGAACAAGTGCCCGACTTGGAGGAACAAGAGCGGGCTCGCCAGCGGGAGGAGGAACGCGAGCGGAAAGCTGGCTCAGGCAAAAATAGATTTTAAGTTAATTGCGAATCTTTGTTCTCACCATATGTAATTGTTCCATCTTCTTTAACCTTCTTTTGCTTATGATCTTCTCTCCCCACCATTCTCATTGTGTTGCTGTCATTACTACTCATCCTATCCAAAGTCCCTCTTTGTGTCAATGAGGAGATAGCTCTGGTTAATTGGGAGAAAATAGGACCATTTACAAGTAGGGAAAAGGGTTGACAAAAAAACTAAAATACGAAGCTGCTTATATTGCATACGGTCCCAGAAATTTTTTCTTAACTTGTTTTAAAGACCGACTTGGGAGTTAACGAGAGGCTGATCACGAGTATGTCATCAGATTTTTTCATCCCAGTAAAGTAACTACAAATTACTAAGAAATGAGCACAGCAAAAAAAATAACAAAGGAACAATTGAAAAGACTGATTAAAACATTCAATGCACTCCTTCGAAAAATAAAAGAATTCGCAAAAACAATTATTTTATACACATCGCAGCAACCTATTCGACTTAAAATGTACCAACTTTTTACGTTTTGATTCATAGAAAACCTGGCACCTGAAATAAGAACTTAGTATACCGAATAAAAGGACGAAGCAGAAATTCTTACTTGGATTCCTGCTGTATAACGAAATCAAACAACCCATCTGGCGCAGCTGTTGGAAATATTATTTCAGCAGCATCAATAGCTGAGGCCTGAAAGTAATTAAAAGTAAATGGTAGCAGAAATAGGTTCAACACACCGCTAACTATTTTCGTATGAAAATTAACAACCCGAATTTGTAAACATTTGTTTTTGCTGTCAGCTTTTTGTCTGGTGGGAACATCTGGCTTTGCATCACTTGAAGTACTTATATCAACGAAAGCCAACCCGAAATCACTAATTTGACTTGCGGAAAATGATCGTATTTTAAAACTAAAATAAATATTTATCGTAGCGTTTATTTGGAAGCATTATAGACGACGACATTTCGGCTTGGCCTATGCACGAAGTCGAAGTTTCAACGCCCGAATGCGCCAGCGCCCACATGGTTCTGGTTGAATTCTCCGATATCCTCATTCAACCGCTCCCACGCTTCACGAAGAATCGGACGAAGGAGAAAAACAGACTTAAAGAATAGCCGTGGGAAAGGGAATTTTCCCCATTCACCACTCCCCAGTTATGGAACTCACTGGTATGACGGGCACAGTTGGGCGATGGTGATGAAGAAATGCCTGCAGAGACGCGAAGACTGGACCTTGTCTGTCGATTCTGTTGCTGTCGTCGAATTGCAGGTGCAAATATGATCTACGGCAGCGGACCGAGAGGGCATTGTAGGATGACGCCAAAGGACCATCTCTTGAGCAGCGGATCAGGAAATCCCCATCTTTGATCAGCATTGGCTCCGCACGCCTTTGTCCAACTAAATGGTAGAGCTGATTAAAAACAATAATTATCAATATTGCTCACGTGAAAATGGTACGGGAAAGGCGGGTCATTTTCGGCAGGTTCATCCATTAATTCGTCAAAAAGCAAAAAAAAAGTAATAAACAAAATACTTTTCTCGAAATCTTAGTAAATAACCGAATTAAATCGCGTGAAACAAAACACAAATATACTCTAACAATAGCAATAACTATAAACGACCATAAAGAGATGGAGGTGGGCTCTTTGTGGTCGTTTATAGTTATTGCTATTGTTAGAGTATATTTGTGTTTTGTTTCACGCGATTTAATTCGGTTATTTAGTAAGATTTCGAGGAAAGTATTTTGTTTATTACTTTTTCTTTTTTTTGCTTTTTGACGAATTAATGGGTGAACCTGCCGAAAATGACCCGCCTTTCCCGTACCATTTTCACGTGAGCAATATTGATAATTATTCTTTTTAATCAGCTTTACCATTTAGTTGGACAAAAGGCGTGCAGAGCCAATGCTGATCAAAGATGGGGATTTGCTGATCCGCTGCTCAAGAGATGGTCCTTTGGCGCCATCCTACAATGCCCTCTCGGTCCGCTGCCGTAGATCATATTTGCACCTGCAATTCGACGACAGCAACAGAATCGACAGACAAGGTCCAGTCTTCGCGTCTCTGCAGGCATTTCATCACCATCGCCCAACTGTGCCCGTCATACCAGTGAGTTCCATGACTGGGGAGTGGTGAATGGGGAAAATTCCCTTTCCCACGGCTATTCTTTAAGTCTGTTTTTCTCCTTCGTCCGATTCTTCGTGAAGCGTGGGAGCGGTTGAATGAGGATATCGGAAAATTCAACCAGAACGCTGTGGGCGCTGGCGCATTCGGACGTAGCAGAGCAGTCTTTAAATTAAAAGCTAAACTTTGTTCGACAGACGTGCGCAGCAATTAAATAATTGCGCTCCATTTCGATTGTCCATGTGGACATTAAAGCTCGAAATGTCCTTGTATTTGGCAATACGGTAAGTACAATTTGCATTATACATATGCATTAGAACGGTCACTGTTTCGCCACCGCAAACTCGCGCAATTGAACCTCAATGCCCACCTTTAAGCGGATTGTTCGACAAGCTACAGCAGGCCTCAAGTTTTTGCACTCAATCTCCATGGTACACTGCGATATTAAGGACACACAACTTATTGCTCGTTGTAAAGGTCGTGAGTGCAATATACATAACGTATGCATTAAAGCGGTCATTTTCCCAGGTCAAATTGTGATTTCTAACTTAAGGTCCCAATTTGCGATGAAAAGATGTGTAAAGAATTGCATCTTTTAAAGGGGCTGCGTGTCTAGTATTTGTAAAAAATCATAGATTAGATACTTTGATAAATCTGATGACATGATCAGCACCTCGTTAACTCCCTAGCCGTTTTTTAATGCTGTTTAATTGGCTTTTGTTTTTCTGGGACCAGTAAAATTAACTGTTGCATCCTCGGCTTCGTATTATCTAATTGTAAATAATCCTATTTTTTCCCAACCCGCCAGAGCTATTCCTCATAACATTTCTGTCTTTCATTGAGGTTCTCTCTTCACCATTCCTCATTTTTATGCTCAGATAAATTTCTTTACTTTCATTCTTTCATATTTTTGCCTGATTTCGGCTCCTTCAGAGCTTTAATTTTATTCTTTCAAATTTTTCCTAAGACTTTCGGCTCCCTCCGCAGGGCTCTAACCATTTTGTCATTTCTTTCAAGTTTCTTACTCTAAATTTATTTGGGGTAGCTTGCCCGTCCTCGACGCTCCGGATCCCGCCTTCTCCACGACTGGGAAACGTCTCTGTTTGATCCCTGACCCCCTGAATCTTTTCCGAGTAATTTTGGGAACCTTACTGTACTGTCCCTCGGACCCTCAAAATTCTTAAAAAATCTTTGCGAAGTCCTCTATATTCAGACATTTTTTGATGTGTTTGTTGATGTTTAATGATGGGTACTGCACTGAATAGGGACATCGACCACTGTGGGTTGAGTGAGTGGAATTACGACCAAGTTGGGGAAAAGGCGGGGGGGGGGGGGATCGGTCCGAGTAACAGCTGCTCCACACCCACCCACTTCTGCTGCAGTGCTTCAGACTCCCCCCATTGACACAGCCCCCTGCGGGGATGTTTGCGAAAGTGTTGAAAGGGCAGCAGTAATAACAAAGCCTAGACCGAAGAATGATGCTTTGTCGCCAAAAAGTGATTGAACAGGTACAACCATATAAACAATTAATCATTTGCACCAAAAGCGTCAATCGACGAGAAAAAGCCGATTTTGCTCCTGGGTCACCTCAAAAGTCGTAACATTTCCATTATCAGAATTCAATATTCAGCCATTTTTGGTAGTGTTTGTTGATGTTTCATGATGGGTACTGGACTGAATAACCGGATGGCAAATGGCGGTGAAATTAACGGCGGAGGCGGGGCGGCAGCAGCACCGTTGTACTCCTTCACCAAAAGTGCCAAGTTAAAAAAAAACTATGATGCCCATACCAATAATTTTTCAATAAGGATCGTGTATGCAATGAATGGAAATACAATAATAATAAGAATAGCCGAAAAGTGGGCCTCATCATCATCAACTGCCGCCAGCTTTGTACTGCGTGCTCTCTGTTTCCGCTTCTCCCACCACGACTTTCCATGCTGTAGTAGTGTCTGCTGCCTCCTTTTTCACCTCAACAGGTGGCGCCATTGTTGCGCTGAGTAGTCCGTACGAACTGGCGGCGCCTGTCGCTGCAGCAGCCGTCATGCCGCCGCCCGAACCTGCCACCAGCGTATTATTATTATGCATGGCACCCATCACAGTCGGTTGGGCGGTCAATTTAAGGATGAGAACAAGATGGTTGGGTGTTTGTGTCAATAGAGGACAAAGGCGTGGCGTGAAAAATTTGGCCAATTTTTCCGTAATCGGCGTATTGGTCAGCACATATACGACAGCACCCGGCACAGAGACTACTCCAGCAGCATTCTTCTCCTGTACAAAAAATATGTAAATTAAATGTAATTTACGAGCTCATTTTATGAACCATTTGATTTGGCATTAAATTCAGGCCCGTTTCCAAGGGGGGTGGGATCCCCAGTCCCCCACCCCGAAATGGGAAAAATTTGGCCTTTTCAACCAAATCCCCACCCCCCCCCCCGAAAACTTTTTCTGGATACGGGCTTGATTTCGTTTTCAAAGCCAAAGACCCGCGGCAAAGAGACCGACTAAAGCCAATTTCTTGCACATACAGTTCTATCACCGAAAGTGTCTGATTGTGAGACCTATATCCTAAATCAAAGTCTAAACACAGAAAAATGAACGGAAAGAATTTAAAAAAAATTTGGTCAGAAACCTGCAAATATTTGACGAGTGGTTCACATGGCTTGTCGCGCTCGGTGGCGAACAGCAGCGCCAATTGTGTCCGATCATATTCAATCAATTTTGTGTAGAGGTCAGCGACCACAGGCAACCGTTGGTTGATGCTCAGTCGCAGAGCAGCACCATCAGAGTCACGCAAAAAATTTTGAACCAAATGTTCACGACCAAACATACGATAACAGCTGAAAAAAAAGTAGGGGAGTCGTCATTTTGACTGTAATAAATTCGAAGCAGACCTGAGCGGATATTCTGTCTTCTTCAGCATCAGCACGCCTTTCCATGTGCATGGGACAGTGTCGCGCAGATGGAAGTATGACTCAAAACTGCCCACACGCGTGGGCGATTGGCTGGGCGACGGTGTGCGCAGTCGCGCTCGCTTTGCCTCCGCCAATTCTTGCAAGTTGTGGTGCGCATCATATGGCCGCTTTCGGGCGGCGTTCGCCCGTTTTTCCTCATCCTTTTTTTCGTCTCTTAACGAGAGAGAAGGGAAAAAGATTTATTTTGAAACCCTAAAAAAGTGTTATTAAAACATTGTCAAAAGGGAAGAGCGAGGGAAAAAAACTACATTTAAGGCTCAAATCGGTTTTGAACGACTAATTTAAGTGCTTTATTTTGTTTGTTAAAAAATTGCCCATTTATTAATATATATAACACATACTTGGCATAGTCGACTGTAATACACTTGTCATCACCGCCTAGCGGAAAATTTTTCATTGCCGAGCATGCTTCAGTTGCTGCCGTTTGCTCAGCGAAGCTAAATTTATACAATGAGCCTAGCACAGAATTTATTTGTTTATTCGTATTCCTGACGGTTAAGGGGATTCTTACCCCCGAATTAAGGGTAGGGGAAGAATTTCAATAAAAACAACAACTGGTCGATACATTTAATCATATTATTAATTACCGAATGAAGCCGTGGTTGCCACCATCGAATTGGATAGACACAATTTCGCCATAGTCGCAAAATGCCTTCTCTAAAAGTTCTTCAGAGGCCCATGGGCCCAGTCCACCAATGATCAGACTGGTGCACGGCTGCGTTTTGCCATAGCCTTAAAAAAGCTATCACAATTACACGCTAGTCCTTTTTCAGAAAAAAAAAAGTTTTCGTGCCTAGTCATGGGCTAACAGAAATAAATCCTTTGTATCGATTTAACCCTAGCTCGTCATTATGCAAAAAAAAAGTCAGAAGACAAACCAAGTTGGCAACGATATTCTCCCGGTCGCATCGGTTTGTTGTGTTGGCCTTCGCGAGCGGCAAGTGCCTGCTCAACCGTCTAAATATTTTTTTGATGGCATGGAAAAGAAGACAGGTGAATAAAAAGGACTTCAAATAGCACAAAGGCGTATGCGGCATTTGAGTCCGCCAACAGCTTGATGTCCACCTACAACATGAAGGACAAAAAAGGACATTTAAATATATATTAGATACCCACCTCCTCGACCGTGCCGAAATATTCGAACAAACGGCGCAATTCCGTGTCGCGCACATCGCCTGGTAAATTGCCCACAAAAATTGTTCGTCCAGCCTGCACGTCGTCTTGGTTCAGATCTGTCAATAAATATTGCATATTCAATAATTGGAATTTCCCGTACGAAAAACTGGCATTTCCATGCGACGCGGCGGTGGGCGTCGCGGTTGTTGCATTGGTGAAGCGGCACGACGCAATGGCACCGGGCCAGCACCGCCGCCGCCACCGCCAGTGGGCGAACGGTCAGCAGCAGCCATGACGGCTCGATTGTAACGATCGGGAATGAATTTTCCTGTCAAAAGGCAAAATTGCAAAATCACAGAGGATGAAATTAAATAACCCACCTTCCTGGTCTCTGATCACACCCGCCGGGTCAACGCCAATATTTCGGCCAAGCATTTTTTGCAAGCGCGGAAGCAATGAACGGCGAACGCTTTTCGCACACTCAGGTCGCTCAAAATTCACATAGGCCAGGCGTTCATCGTCCTCCGGATTGCGCACAATTTTGATCTGAAATTCGAAGAAACACCACACCGTGTCCAAATGAGGGTCAGCAGGCACCAAAACCGTAAATATATATATATATATATATGCATGGAAAGGGGTGTAAATTATAACTGTGGCATGAAAAAAGGGGAAAACCATTGGGTGATGGTGCCGCCGTTGTTATATTGACAAACTCGGACCCGAACCTCGAATGGGGCCAAGTGGCGGAACTCGCGCTCCAGCACTCCCCGAATGTGCTCCTTGCCCATCTTTGGCTCAAACTGGGATAGGCGCAAGTTCAAATAGTCCTCGGGCGAGTGAGAGCCAAAGCGTTCGCGATAAAAGTTGGACAAACAACTGCTGGGCGCTGGAGGCGGCGGCGGAGGTGTGCTGCTGCTGTCACGACGGCTACGATGTTCGGTCGGTCTTGAAATGAGGCAAAATAATGAAGGTGGAGGTGATCACTGATCATGGTAAGTATAACAATGTATATGATAAATTTATAGAATTCAAAATAGGAGTTAAAATAAGCCTATATTTATTTTCGTCCACGGGCCCATTCCATATCTTATTAAAACGTCGAACCAAAAAGAGCACAAATGTTTTAACTTTGCTGAACATGCCGACAAATCTTAGCCCCATTTTTAGTGTTTTTGACTCAACAAATGTATTACAACCTTGATGAAGGCGGAGGTGACCGATACGAACGGGAAACGCGCGAGTCGCCCGTCCCACCAGCGGAGCTGCGATATGAAGTGCGTTCGCGCTCGCGTTCACCACCATTCCGTGACGAGCTGTTGCCACGAGCCATTTCTGCTGATGCTAAGATGTTGCGTGTGCTTGTTGAAGATGATGATGAACTCTATAAAGCCGATGGAGAAGTAAATAACAACGCATTTATAGAAAAACAGTTGTAAATACGGAAGTGAATAGAAGGGCATCATTTTCGGTGCGAAATTTATGAGAGATTAGCCACCAGCGAAATTTCCGGGAGGAACACAGCAATATATAGTTATTAATTTATTAATGTGTTGGTCCAATTTTTGTGGAGCCAAATACATTGTTAAATATCCATTAAAATAATGTAAGCATGGATGAAGAAATAAGAAATAAATTATTTGATTTATAGACAGCCCGAAATTTGGTTTTAATTCTGAAAACAAAATTCAAATGACTAGCAAAAGCAAAACTAGGTGAAGCGCAAGTATGCGCGCAAAAAAATCAATCACAAAATACAGAAAGGAAATAATAGCCATAAGTAACTTTGACACTACATGAAAGCTACCACGATTCGAATAAACATTCAATAATGTTTTGTCTACCTTAGGCTTCAAAACAAGCTAGATGTTTTTTTCGTGCGACGTAACAACTTAACAAAAAATGTTAAAATTGCCAGCCCTTCTGTGATATTATCAAAAGCAAAAAAAAATTAAATATATTTTCTTGTTTGTTGATTTCAAACATTAGCATTATGTAAAAAATAAATCCACACAATCTTTTTATCAAAAATGAAATGCCCGACAAATACAATAAGATCACGTGTCTATATGTGTACATTGTTTATAATCTGCTGTGAGTGATTGTCGTCTAAACCAGTCATTTTCGTTTTGTTTGTCGTTATTATAAGTAATATAGTAAAATAAACGAGGTTCCGGAAATGCTTTTTTTTAGATTTAACCGAGGTTTTTTGCGGTGTCAGTTATGGACAAAAAAAAGAGAAGACTAATTATTCCATTTCTTCATTGCCTCCTTTCTTGCGCAGATCAAATTATAGCCAAAAATTGGTTCTCAAACACATGCCATCACAATTAGTCAATCTCTTGGAGTCCACCCGTAACACCAACATCGTTGTGCGGAAGGACCGAACAACCCTCATAAGGAACAACAAATGCAGAGGATGAGCTGCCGCAGCTACCCATCAATGATAGGGAATTGGAAGAGCCATCTTCAGCCACCGATTGCTCCACCATCATGACCATATTCGCCGCCGTCTCTTCCGCCTCGTCTGCTGCTGGCGGTGATGATTGTCGAACAGCAGCGATGTTTGCTTCTGCATCACCATTACCAGTGTCGACATCGTTTGTTGATGATGCTGCTGCTGCTATGTCGTCATCAAACAGCCGATTTTGTTGATACAGCTTCTGTTGACGATCCACAGACCAAACAATGAAGAGGACAAATGCAGCAAATATGAGGAAGAAGCTTAAAATGGATGGGAAAACAATTTAAAAATCCGCACCAAATAAAGCATTTGCATTTGTCTGGCTTATCTTTTCTTTCTATTACAGTTTAAACCGCACCGACCTTTCAAGTGACGAGTATGCGTAGAGTGACATAACCACCAAGGCAAACACGAAATCCTAATCATTTGTTAGATATAACGTTACAAATAACAGGGGACAACAATACAATATGGAGTTGAAAATAAATTAGGTACTAGTACACAGCTTGCTGTATCCGCAGCTTCGTATTTTGTTGTTTTTTCAAACCTTTTTCCTAATTGTAAATGGTCCTATTTTCTCCCATCCAAAAATCTCCTCATAAACATGTCTGTTTGTCATATCCCAAGCCAATCCATCTGTTCATCCCCAAATGAATCGTGTCATTCCTTTCACATTCCCTTCTGGCCTACGATGTTCTCTCCCCACCAATCTCTTTGTGTGCCGTCATTTACTACTCATCCTAACCAAAGTCCCTCCCCTATTGTGTCACTATAAAGTTCTCCCGATTCCTCCCTCGGGGGCTGCGACTTGTCTGCAATTGGTCATTCTGCTCGATGTTATGTTTATGTCATTGACGATCCTTTTCCTAGACTGCACTTACCCACCCAATTGCTCAAAGTCTTCAACCCGGGGACACAACAAAGCTTACCCCATTGAAGTTGCCAGCAAGTGCATCATAATCAGCACGTTGACGGACTAACAATGACTCAAAGTTGGTGCAACGTTGACGCAACGAGGCGCATTCCTTTTCCGCATTGTTCAACCTGTTCAAAAATAAGGATTAAAGACCGAATCTTTTCCCGACCTTTTTTCTGCGTCTTGCAATTTCAGCGTACTCTCCTGCACTTGTTGTTCCATGGAATGAATCTGCTCCTTAGCCATTTGTTCAGTGACTGTCGTTGACTGCACCTCATTTGCGACCAAATTCTGTTGTTGTTTTTGATGATCCGGCGGAACTGTGCCATTAGTGTCGCTATCATTTGTGGAGGAAGTGGTACTGTTGACGAAATTAGCTGATGTCTCTTGGTCTTTCTGTTGTTGTGACTCGGTGGTTGGTTCAATACGAGCATGAAGAAGCTCTTTCACCTGTTTATTTGTTTTATTTATTAAAATAGAAGGTCAAACTCCCCGATCCTGCCCCTTTTTTCACTTCCGACCGCAAAAACCATGGCTCAATTGAGGTAAGGCTTAAATCGAAAGCCTCCCAATAAAAAATTTACCGAATTGTACTTGCACAAGAGTGCATCAAATTCATCACGCTGGCGGCCCATTTGCGTCTCAAAATCGGTGCAACGTTGTCGCAAAAAAGTGCACTCTTCATCCACATTGATCAAGCTATCAAGCAACCAATAAGTTCAGCAACTTTTGCGCTTTGACTCACATCCCAAAAATATACTCAAAAATGCACCAATTATTAAAATCACCTCATTTCTGCGTCATGCAATTTCGTCGCAGTCTCCTGCACCTGTTCTTGCATAGAACGAAGTGACTCCTTGGCCATCTGTTCAATTTGTCCACGGTCCTCTGCTAACTCGCGCAATTCAGTAGTCAAACGCTGGTGCTGTTGATGATCCATATTCCCATGAGTGCCACCATTTTTTGAGGAAGTAGCGACTCCGATCCTGGCACTTGCCATCGATTTGGTCTTTCTGTCCAACTGGTTTTCAAGTTGTTCAATGCGAGACAACAGCAACTCCTTGAACCAAATTATTTATGAGCAGCCTAATTTGTTGCCGTTTATTATATTGCCTGGTCGACATGCTCTTGCCATTTTGTCTGCAATGCTTCCTGAGCGATTCGCAATTGTTCCTCCAATGTTTGAAGCTTGAGGCCAAGCAGCTGAAACAATCAAACAATGATTTTGTTAAATCGAAAGGCGTGTCGCGTAAAGCGAAATTAACCATTTTGTCGCGGAACCATCCCTCCCAGTCTTCCCGTCCCCCTTTCCGCTCGTAATAATCTGTGGATCGGATAGGCTGCATTGTTCCCGGCTAATTTGGAAAATGCTGACAGACGATTTACAAAACTGACAATGAACAATCAAATTGGGTCGGACTAACTCAACCGTTGCACACTCTGGACTTATCCTAATTCTCCCCCCCCCCCCCTTCTGACCCCACTTTCAACAGGCGTCCATTTGTTATAAACAACATTCACATTTTCTCTATGTGTGGCTTCTTTAATGTATTGGTCCAAAATGAACAGTTTGTCGTTCTTCACCAGCGTGTAATTGTCAGGTATTTGCTGCTGCAACAGTGAGGAAAATGTGCCATGGTCAGCCTTTGGCCGTCCGGCACATTCTTCGCCACGCTCATTGAGCAATCGCACTATGCAAGTGACACAACCGCTGGCCACTGAATGGTTTTGTTAAAGGACTTGTCTAATTTTAAAATGAAAATTAAAAACTTATTACCTTTCTTGGCGTTGTCCACGATTTCTACACCAAGCTAAAAAGTACAATAAGAGGTAAATATGAATTTTACCGGGACACGGCGTAATTCCTCGAGAGCACCCACCCATCCATCCCTTCCAAATTCTTGAACAAAATTAAAGGCCATTCCCCAAGGGGGTGAGGCAGAGGGGGAGCAAAGTCAGCAATCTGGGTTTTTCTTCTCTTCAGTGACATCAATACCTGAAGAATATCACCGGAAAAGAGCTCACGAGGCTCGTTCTCCTCACCGCTGGCGCTCAGTCGGTCATTGTTGATGAATGTCCCGTTGGATGAACGCGTATCCTTGATCACGAATT
Source organism: Heterodera carotae (assembly GCA_024500135.1). Classification (NCBI taxonomy): domain Eukaryota; kingdom Metazoa; phylum Nematoda; class Chromadorea; order Rhabditida; family Heteroderidae; genus Heterodera; species Heterodera carotae. The sequence continues at coordinate 12,190 of JAKKIK010000257.1, forward strand.
GGCCATTGGCATTCATCCACAGAACGGCATGGTTGCGCGACAACACCTTGATTAGACGGATTTGCAATGATTGTGTTAATGGAAGGAAAGCACCTTGCAGTCAAAAATTGCATTATTCGACGATGGCTGAAGCCGAACAACTGATCGACCAATCTTCACCGCATCTTCCTCACTTCGCGTTACAATAATCCTAAATGGGTCAAAACTAACAATGGCTTTTGTTCCACCCATCCATTGTCATTATTATCAAAAATGTACCCGATTGCGGGTTGATAAAAAAGAACCTAAAGCTTACCTCCTTTCATCGAACGGATGTGAGTTGCTGCATGGCGTCAAAATGCAGACTGGAAATCCACTAGTGTTATTATTTGCTGATGATGTGGTCGCGGACATTCTCTTTTGTTATTGAATAAAGCGAGAGTTTCAGCTGACAACAATGCATACGTGTAAACATTATGAAATCACATCCAAAAATAATAATATAGTTTGCTGATAAAATGACAGACTTCGAATTTGAAGGCATTCTTTTTTCCATAATTTAAACATATAAAAAAGAGAAAAAGTGAAGCAAATTCTCATGAACTCTCTTCATGGTACGCAGAGTGTTCGACCCGTTGCAGTGTGGGATAATATACTTGGAACTCAAAATGGGTGCCCAGCGAGAAGGGGCCCGGATTCAGCGTCAGTCTCCGCCTTTCGTTTGCCGGCTCAACAAACGATTTGAATCGGTCCGCAATTACTGAAGGATTTTTCAATGTTAGATCGAAAAAAGTTTATTCAAATACCGAGAGTGTCTGGAGAAGGATAGAGTTGAAACAACGGATCATAATGCGCTTGAATTGGGTTGGTGAACAATGGCAGTGGCGAGAAATGGCGTTGAGCCCAAACAGTGTCACAAAACTTAAAATTAACAATTTTTTTTTTATCTTTGAAAATATAATTTACCAGTTTTGGAATTTGGTTGGCCTTTACATTTTTTGGCATAAAAACAGCGGAACGGCATAATTTCTCCACCACGTCGTCACGACAGATAACAATGTGTCGGTCCTTGAAAATGAGCTTGCACGGGTTTGTGGCAAAATGCACATTTTTGGCATCTTTTAGACACTTTTGCAACATTGGCAAAAGAGGCGACCTTGTTGTACGTAATGTAGAAATAATTGAAAACAATAATTAAAAAAAACCTGGGTAAAATTTGCAATGGAGGCGCATCGTCCACACTGGGCACAAACACAAATTGCGTGGCTTGGTAGTTGTGCGAAAATTCGGCCAAAATGTTGGCAAAGTGCCGAAATGCGTTGGTTGCCTGCTCCATATAGCCATGGGCCCGCTGATTGCTGAGGAAACTACCGCAGAAAACAAACTACTTAGAGAAAAAAATACACACAATGACAAATACTAGTATTAAAAAATAACATTATTACAACACACAATGACAAATACTAGTATTAAAAAATAACATTATTACAATGTTCGGTGGACTGGCAGAAAATCCTTGCAAAAGATGGAACAGCGCTTTGAGTACCTTGAAAACAAAAGAAGTAAACCAAATTGGTCTAGATTAAAGAAAGTTAAGTTTTTTCGACGTTCGAACATTATTCATTCGATTAGACTCTCAAACATTCTTCCGGTTCAAATTAAGACTTTTCTACATTCGAACAAATTGGTTTTTAATTGTTCGACATTCAGACAGTTCGAAATGATAGCCGTTGAGGGATGATTTGGGAGGGAGGGAAGGGGAGAGAACGATTGGTAGGGGGGCGTAGTGCCCTCGAGATCCAAATAATCCGAATTTTTTTTGAGCCCTATATTGACCCATTCCTCACCCACCCGTTCATTGTCCAAATGAACATCGGACATCAGCACAATTCGATCGTTGGGATCCCCTGCTGTTCGTTTGCCGCCCAATTGTTCCGCTGCTGTACGACTCGCCGTTACCCCGCGTTCTTTGCTATTGACGGATTCGCTACGCTCTATTGTCATCACCGGAGGCAATGCCATTCGTTCCACATCCAACCGGCCACCACAAGGAGAACAAATGCCGTCAAACACAAAGGTGCCGCCCTCACAGTACAATCCATCCTCGTAAATGCAAGCGCCGAGATGGAGGCGTACACTGCCAGAAGTATCCTCTGGAAAGTGCAACACATATTTACACAGACAAACAGCGACAAACCCGCAACAAAGTCGCCGCAAGTGCCACGGAATAATTGGGCCAAAATTTGCACTTTTGAACCACGACGTGCGAGCAATGCATCAACCGTGTCAAAATGATGTTCCGTGTCGTTGTCGATCAGCTAACATTATATTGAACAATCATAAAACTCACTGAAAAACTTCTTACCGCTTTAATGATCTCAAAGCGTTGTGTGTACGAGTCAAAACTCAGTTTGTCCCACGGGCATTGGGCGCCGGCCGTAGCGATATTGTCCGCAACCAATTTGCGCGATGTTCGTCGTTTGTCGTCAACAATTGCACGCCGCCATTCAACAACATTCTCGAGTTTGAACAACGTCTCACTAAATCATCATTTTGACAATACCGCAATTTGTTTCACCACATACAGTCCTAGCACAACCTCTCATTTCGTTTTAGCCTGTTAACTTCATGTAGCATTGCCTTCAGACATTCCAAGTCCAACAAATCGGGCACAAAAATGGTAACCAATTAATAAAAATTTTGATTTTAAATTCTTCGCAGTCTTCAATATTTCACATTCGAAATTTGTTGAAAAAATGATGTGACCAACCTCCTTTTTGCTCAACGAGTTGTACAACGCGTGCCATCACACTTTGGCACTGCGTTCGGCCCAGACCGGAAAGCTGATCAGCAAGATACGTCAGCGCATGTTCACTGAGGTAAAGGGAACGTGCACCAAAAAACTTCTTGATCTGGACGGGTTAAAATTGTAGAAAGCGACAACAACCCAACCCGACATGCACATACCAAACGCCGCAACTCTAGTACATTTTTTTGACCTGTCGCTGAGGTCGGGTCCATCTTTAAATTCCAAATAAAAAAATTTTTAGTGGACAAATTGATAAGTATAATAAAATATATATTTGGCATCAAAACCTAAAGAATAAAAGCACGCAATTCGAAAAGAAATTTTTAATGAATAAAGGTGATGAAATCAAATTATTGTCGACGACCAAAAACAAAAAAAAAATCGACAATCCATCCATTGATCACTGTATTAACATCATCAGTGTCAGCCTCATTCTTGCTTGACTGATGTTCGCATTGGTGGCATACCGCCATTGGCATTCACTGCAGACATTGCCATAGCGGAAGTGACGGCAGGAGGTAACGGAATGGAAGCGCCGCCAGCGGAGGTCATCGATGGCATGCCTGGCGGCAACCCTTGTGGCGTAAAGAAGCCCGGCGGAATTACTGGCGGACGCACCATTGCCATCGGATTGGCGAATGGACTGCGCTGAGGCTAAACAATATAAAATGAAGCAGACATTGGACTGGAATATAAAGCGAATGACGAAAACACCAAGTTCAATTAAACCCAAAACAGATAGAAAATTTCAAATCAATTTAATCCCAGTTTTGCCAGCTCTTACAATCATCACCGGAACACCCGCCGGTGGTGGCATAAATCCGGGCGGCGCGGCTGTTGGAGCCAGCATTCGCTGCGACGTAAAAGCTTAAAACAATTGTATTATATAGGCGTTATTTTGCTTTATCCATGTCTGCTGAATTTATAGCAGGTCCCATCTTAATGAATTCCGTATGCATTTACCGCGAGTGGTTGCATCAATCAGCTTTTGCGCTTGCTCCTCCATCCAAGCCTGGTAATACATTCGGACATTCTCCTGAAATGGCTGAGGCTATTTGGGCGACAGATACTACTAATATCAGTGACAAGCATTGATATTGTGTTACTATTCAAGACCAAGACACTAGTTTAAGTGAAAGTTTCTAGTGTTTAAAGCATTTCACTCTCGAAAATGGTACTCATCAGCAATAGTCACCTTGTGTCTCCTTCCACCACAATGTGTCTTGCGAACGGATGGGGAATCATGCGTCAAAAACACATCGCAATAGTCGCAGTAATATTTTGGCATTTTCGTACAAAAATTTCAATAACTTCTATTTTTCAAGTCAGGTAGCTCAAAAGAAAAAAAAACGTAAAATTTAAAGAAACACCATTTTTGAAGCTGAAAAAAGAGAATACGACGACGACTTTGTAATGAACGGCATTTTGTGCCAAGACCACACAAGGCATTCATATTAATGATATCCGCTAAAAAGTCCGCCTTTTATGCTGTTATGAAAGGATATTTTTAGAAGGGGAGAAAGAGACCAATTCGGATGAAGCAAATTTCCACAAAGCAGACAGAGGGTCCAAAACTTCCTCCCATCCTTTTGACCTTGTGCTTTCGTCCCCCATTGTGCGTCTTGCGAACAGATGGTGAATCATGGGTGAGAAAAGCGTCACAGTAATCGCAATAATATTTAGGCATTTTTCTAAAACAAATAAGAAAAGAAAATATTGAGAAAAATGGGAGAAATATGTTTAAAACACGAGCACTCACAATATACTCATAAATTCTCGGATGTTTGGAAATTTTACAAAAATACTCTTTATCCAAAATTTCTTAAAACAAAAATGAGAGAGATCAATTTTGAAGCAAAAATGAAGGGAGTTGAAAGCGATATTTGCGAAATAATGCCCGTAGTTCAGCGTTAGGAGCATCAAAAAATGCCTCCAAGTGTTGCTTCAGTCGGTATGACATTGGCTCATCTGCATGAAAATTTTTTTACACCTAAGTTCACCTACTACGAGTGGATTCATTCAAAACAATGCCTTCTACACTCACAATGTCGGCCTTTGCTTCGTCCCAAGCAGTGCAACCGTTGTTGGCGGTGGTCTCCTCTTTGTTGGTGTTGTCCACCTTCACTGCCATTTTGACCACTCAAAACAGCGCAGTAAAAACCTTTTTCGGCTGAATAGCGCAGCAATCGGTGCAGCCCGTCCACCTGAGGCAGTTGAAGCTTTGCGAATAGTTCAGCGAGCATAAAATAGGGCTCTGTACGTAGTCGATGCCCGTCGACAAAAAGCAATTGGGTGGGTGCAAAATGATTCAACCATTGGTCAATGTGACGCGCATAAAGACCGGGCCAAAGACACCGTCTAGAATAAGCACATTCATTACACCAATTGACAATTAAAATTTCGGAGCCTCCAAGTTTGTATGAGATGGACCTCCTTAGTTTTGCAAATTCCTCATCGTCCAGGACGGACTCATTGTTGGAGATGAACAGCTGATCAGCGCTGTAGTTCAACGCAGCTGAGTCATTATGTGCTCGCATGTGCTAAAACGGATTTTACGAGGGCGGCAATGGAATTTGATCGAAATCAGGCCCGTAACCAGGGGGGAGGGGTGAATTCTCCCCCCCCCCCCCCCGAAATTTTTTTCTGGTTACGGGCTTGATCGAAATAATCGACAATGTTCGGTTGAGGCAAATTATTTGATCAAAACCACCATCGGGTATTACCTGATACCAGGAGTAAGCCCGTTGTGCGGGGTCATCCAAAATGATGACCAGTTTCGCGTTGGGAAGCAATGCGTGCACAGCGGCCGGCACTTTTGTGTTGTCAAAATAATTTGCTGTCTTCTCAAACAGCATAGACGCAGTTGGCGGACTGTTGACAAACTGAGCGGCGTACCAGGCAAAACCACGCGAATAATTTGGTCCACCAAAAAATTGGAGTTCTTCAAACGAATTGAGGATAGGCACATTTGTGGAAATGTTCGGGTGAAGTGACAGAAACAGACCAAGCGCACTGGTCCCTTGAACTTACAAAATTTATATTATTCTATTACTATCGACCTACCTGTTTTCTGAGGGCCCAAAATAAGCAAATTTGGCAGTTTCAGTGAAGTGCAATTAAAATTGAGTGGCAGTAATCGCCTGTGGCGAGGATCATCACAAGGATTCTGAATGTAAATTGTTGACACAAATCATTTAATTTTTGTAAAGAATTTGAAACCGTATAAAGCAAAGTCCGTTCATTCGGAAATCGGCGCAGGTAAATTGCGGCCAAGTTAGTCGGCGTTATCCATTTCAGGCGCAGATTTGTCCAACAGGCAACAAATTTGACCAAATTCGTAAAGGCAAACGCGCCAAGCCGATCATTGGCAAAATTTTGTTGATGTGTCATAAAAATTGAAAATTTGTTCATCAGAACAGCGATGAACATTTCGCCGCCGAAGATATTGCGCAAGAAATTGTCCACCCCATCTGGATAAGCATGGAAGAATTGTGTGTGAGTGAAAAGGCCACACGTCTGTCTGAAAAAATGTACGAAATTTCGGTTGTGTTAGAGTATAGAATGGATCGTTCCTAGATCAACCTTGCTAATTGTCCAGAAACTTAATAAAAAATTGTGCCATGATACCTGGGAATCACCGTCACACTCCCATGGACAAATGCACGTCTTCTGTTAGCCGGTCTCAAATGCGGGTATTCTAAAGTGACATATGTTAAATAAATGCCAAAACAACAACCCCACCTTCAGTGGAAGCGACTCTCACTGACCACACTTCGTGCCAGGCGTCGTACAACGGTTGATAGATTGGATAAACCTGGTAAATGAATTTCGAATAAATGTGGCACTAAAAGTGTGAACAACCCCGGAGTGTTGCGGCGAGACGGCATAACTCAGATTGGCAGATAGTCCAACATTTTGAGCAAAAACTCGGTTTTGCGTCATCAGTGCGAGAAGGTATTCGTAGGAAAATTCGTTGGGATGATTATGACGCCACATGTGAGGGAACCAATGAAGTTTATTGGCATTGCCTGAATTTATGAAAGGGAATTACAATAATAAACCCGACTTATTTATGTATTTGGCATATAAAACGTTTCGAGTTTCCGGTTTGAAAAGTGTATAAAAATAGTACGATTTTTTTTTACATTGCTTAACTTACTGACAAGAATTTCATCTCCTTGCATTTCCGACGCATCGCCATGGCGGAAAAAATAGCCAGAAAAACCCAACGTGAAGTGAAAGTTGTCAATGTGTTCACGAAGATTGTCTTGCAGAGTGAACAAAGCTTCAACATCGTCAGCAACCATTCGAGAGCCACTGGCAGCAACAAAAATATCATCGATGTCAACCTGGACAAATCTGAAAACTGATGGCTATGTTCGTCTCTTATACATACACACTTAGGTTTTACTAGTTTCCCGAAAAGGATTTTACAAAAATAAAAAAATAAAATGCTCCAAGAAATAGGCGTAAGTAACTTAAGCGTTGGCTCAAACCTTTCCAAATCCTCTGTGTGAATGGCTGGCGCCAGAAATGAAACAGAATCCAAAAGTGCGATTTGAACAAGCCAATGAAGGTCAGGCTTCGCTCCAAACACAACATGCCGTTCCTCCAAATGCAAAGCGACGGATAACTGCTCTCCAGTTTCGCTCTCCGCTTCCAAAATGGGCATTAGCTGATTCAGTGTTGGCTTTAGCAGTGTGCACTCTAATTTGTTATAATTTGGTGCAAAATGGTGCTCAATGCCCGTCTTGGCAATATGATGAATGGGCGAAGTTTTTGCCATCGCTAATTTGGTGACCGATTGTCGGCCAAAAGCAGTGAAATTTGCAAATTCAATACGCTGCTGTCCGTTCATTAGAGGCAATTCCAAAAATGAAATAACACCAGCGGAATGACGAGCACAAAATTCGCGCAACAGCGCCTTTTCATGCGAAGAAAGTGAATGGAAAATGCGGTAGTCGCTGAACACCACCAGCGCAAAGCGTGCACGTTCACCGAGCTCAAGCAACAATCGTTCACCGGGCAAATGTGACTCCACCAGCACTGGCACTTTAAAATAGTCGAAGAAATTCTCAAGCGTTTTTCGAGAGACTGTGCTCATTTGATCAGGCTGAAGCAACAGAAGAATACGAAGAGCGGTTGTTGAACTGGCATTGTTTACTTGCCGTTGCTGTCTCTTGTTTAGGTTAGGCATTGGTTTAGGACATCGAAAATCCGGAATAATTGTGCGTTTTAATCGCGGTGAGGGCAGGGAAAATGAAGCATAAGTCCACAGTAACCAGATAGAAAAAAGGAGCATGTAAATGAAGATCCAAAATAAGATCAGAAAAAGCATATTTAATTTACGTTTTCTCCGCATAATTAGGTGAATTCATGTTTCTAAAAACAGTACTTAAATTCGTTTATTTAAAGGCACACTGGTTTCAACATATGTAATATGTAGTCAGTAATAAATACCGTCCCAGCCAAAAAACGGCAAAATCTTCAATGCGCAATTTTGTTTTCTAGCGATAGTGAAAATTTGAAGAAATCTTGACATAGAATAAAATTTTGACAGCGAAGTTCGAGATGGTAATTTTTATCGAAGATGCGTCTATTCAAAGCGTCAAAATGTGACTAATTAAATTCATTTGCAACTATTTATTTCAGGGCGAATTTTTGAATTTTCTTTTTCGTTTTAAACCATTATGCAATTGCCGCCGATGGATGTCCCAATGGATGAAGAGAATGGTGTTGAGAGACCTCAACTTGTCGATGCTGCAGTTGGCCAGGGCCCAGTGGAAGTGCGGCAACAGTCCGCCTCTGTACAGTATGCGCGACCGTTGGTTGCACGCCCAGTGACCGAGCAGCAGATCCAATCACTCCGGACGGGTAGTGCGGCGGTGGAAATACGATAAAAATAAGCCTATCTGCTGGGAGAACAAACAGAGGCCAAAAATAACTTCTTTCCGATGAACAAATTCGTGAAATGAAGTCATCCGATTCCTCGCATTTCGTGAAATGAAATCCCATATTCCCCGCATTTTTGGCACGGGAAAAAAAACGAGGATTTCATTTCACCGGTTTTTTTCGAAATTTTTATTACTCAGTTGATCCTATGACATAGACATGAAATTTTACGAAATTTAATTTTCGACAAGATGCTCGAATTCTATTCTGGTAACAAATATCCGATTCGTGATCAGCGACCTTGAAAGCCCTACATAAAATGATAGCCGATAACATAAAACCCAATAAACTTCATAAGTTATAACCTAAATTTGGTGCGCTGGAAGGAAAAATATTACGCTAATTTACAGGAAATGATGTGCGTCCGGGTGCCTCTTTGGCTGACTTTTACAAGGATTTGGAGCAATATCGGCCGACCATTCCGGACGCTGTTGCTCTATATTACATGCGCAAGAATGGCATTGAAAATCCGGATGTTCGTGTTGTGCGCCTGTTTTCATTGGCAGCCCAAAAATTCATCTCCGACATTTGTTTGGACGCAATGCAACAGGCATTCTTTCATTATAATATTTCCCTGATAACTTAAATCCTGTATTCAAAGGCTCGCATCAAAGGACTCGGCCAAGTGAAAAAAGGCCAGCGTGAGGCCAAATACTGCCTGACCAACGAACTGCTGCAGCCCGTGTTGGCGGAGTACGGCATCCAAATGGACCGACCGCCGTATTACCAATAGAAAAAGAAAATCATTTCGACCGATCACTGTAAAATTGATTTTTTTTTCTGTTTAACCTTCATTTCATAAAAACATGCAAAATGGTTATCTATCAGTTGATGTTTCTGTTATCAACGAGTAACAGTGTCTTCTTGGGAAATCCGTCAGTTTCGGCCAAAAGGTAACGGTAGTCCCAGCAGCCACCCGCGCCTTTCGCAATCTCGGCATACACACGTCCAATCTGTTCGTCCCCCTATAATGATTTTATTAATGGAACAATTTTTCTTGATTTTAATGCAGGGTTGCGCTCCTTCCATTGTTATCTCCACCCGATAATATCCAACCTAACTGAGCGATATTTAAATGCGGTCTTCCCTGGAGGGTAATCTGAAAGCACCTTAACATGAAACATGATGCTCAGCCGTTCTTGACCATCCTTGACATATTTGTTGTGAAGAATGTGCCGTCGTCTTCCCCGGCCCGATTCTTCACCAAAGGTCAACATTCGCTTTCCAAATAAATCACGACATTGTTCGTCCGATTTGACCCGTTTTACTGCGTCACGGTACACACCCTGGGGCGTGCTAAAGGCAAAGAACTCCTTGAACACTAGAAAGGTCATCACGCCCAACACAACGACAGAGATGAAACCAAACGAAATGTAGAATGTTGTCTCCATCGCACGTTTGACTATATATTTTAAGTTTTAATTCATAATCGGATTAGGAAGGAACTACAACACAAGATAAATGCTAATGGCCCAAATCGTTTGACCGGTGTACGAGATGTCCAGTGATCGAATTAAACCCGAATTTCGAGTTTTGGCAAGAAATACCTGCCTTTGGCGTAACCCTGGGAGGGTTCCGGCTGCGCCTCCCGAAATATAAAAAATTAAAGGAAGGAAGAGAGAAAACCATGTACTTTCCATAAATTTTTCGGCCGAACGAAATTTCGCGCTTTTTGGCGGAAGTTGTTAAGATAAGATTGCTCAAAAATTTCTTATTCCTCTATTTCGGGGGGGGGGGGAAGAAGCCTCCTCAGCCCTCCCCCCTGGTTTCGCCCCTGCGCCTATGCCGACATTTACTCGCTGTACGCACCCTTTTGGCCTGCTGTTTTCGGTTCCGCCTCCTTTTCCATAAGCATTTCCTCCAGGTAGGTACGTTCTGGCTCTGCCACCGCGCGGCTGCCACCGTTCGATTTCAACTTCCCTTTTGCCGATTGCGTCGATGTTGTGGCATTTCCGACGACGGCAAATAGATATGAAGATGCACAGAATCGCCTCCTCAACAGGGAATTTGCATGATGACTGGCCAAGGAAGTTAAATGGAGGCTGATACTTGGCCTCAGGCGAAAACGAGCAATAATAATATTCATGCACCTTATTAAAAATGCGATAAAAATCCCCAATTGAAAAGGTAACATTTGTAGAATTCCAATAATGAGGTCGAAATTGCATCACACAGTACATCTATTTTAAAAGCGATCATCCAGTGAGTAAAGATATTAAAAAAGTCAATAAAACAATTTAGTAGTACACGTTTTCAATGTGCGCAATGAAGGATGAATAATGAGTATATGTAGGGCTTAACATGAACAACAGCAATACACATCATACATAATCGTCGTCATCATTACATTATTTATTGGGTCAGTTCAATCCGTTGCCGATGCTTTGTTGAGGTGTTCAATGCGTTTATAGATTTTTTGGTTAGGAAAATGCTGCCACAGTTGGCAAAACAATTGCATAAGGGAGGCGAGTTGTTCAGCCAATTCTTCCTCAGTGCCACCAGCACTGTCTCTGTTGCTGTCCTCATCCGACGACATGGCCATCGGTTCATTTTCGTAAGACTTGGATGCTGTCATGGAGATCAGTTCGTCCAATAAACGGTTGAGTTCAGTGATCATGTTGCCGATGAACTGCCCGTCAACCCATGAGCTGGCCAACGCGTCGCTGGCAAATACGGACACCAATTCGGACAGACCAAACACCACCAGACTACTGCGACGCACAAGACGAAGGCATGTGTCAACCACCTCCCGGCATAACAGGTCGACCATTTCCTGCACAGCGAACAGTAATCATTATACATGGAAAATGTCCGCCAAAAACTATGCATGAACAAGGTGCGTCCCATAATTATTGTTCAATGTGTTTTTTATTTAGCTATATTTCTTTGGTCCCCAAAATCCCCTTTCTGGTCTGTCTGATGTACCAAAAAAATTAATAACTCTAATTTATTGCCTGAAATTCTTCTCTCTTCAACGCTTTTAGACCAGCAAAGGATAGCAGCATTCCGTCATCTTGTTCGGTTGCCTTATCATGCACTGTGTCTACTCCTCGCATAGCTTGCAACAGTTGTTCAACCGTTTCTGCAGCTTCCTGGTTTTGTTGCTGTTCACGATCCATAGTTGTGTCACCACCATCTCCAGCACTGCCTTGTTGTTGTAGCGGTTGTTGTTGGGTGGTTGTATCATTTGATGGCGCAACAACAGCCGCGGTTGCAGCAGCAACAAGATTTGTCGCAACAGTGGTTGCAGCGGCAACAGTTGTTGCAGGAGCGGTTGACGACACAGTGACAGTTGCAGTCGGTTCCACTGTTGTTGTAATGACTGCAGTTGTAGTTGTTGGTCGTGAAGTAGCTGCTGAAGTTGCGGCCGCTGCTGCGCGTTCCATCATCGACACAATATGCTCTGTATGAATGTGGTGTGTGTGTTAAATGTAAAACATGCACGGGTTTGCTTGCAAATTCAATTATAATACCTGCTGCCTCAAGAACGCTTGAATATTGCATGAGTGCATCAACCGCGTCACTCTGTGAAAAGCCCATCTAAAACGCAAAAAAAAAAAAAAAATCAATTAATATTCTTATAACCACCTCAACAAGTTGTTCAATCTGAATTTGTGTCAAATTGAAGATAGATAATTACTGAGTGTATAAAAAATAGGATATAATTTGACACACCTTTGTCGGATCAATCTCATTGACTGGTATTTCTGGTGAATGCTCAGCCTTGCCTTCAGTCAATTCCAACAACTCCATCATGCCCTGGACCAACACTTTCATGGAGCAAAGCACACGCTCCAGCAAAATGAACGCTTCTTGCTCCTTGGCACTCGTCGTCGTAATTGAGTCAGTGGAGGACAGGAGCTCAACCAATGACTTGAACATTTTGATGAGTGCAGAAAACGCATTCTGAACATGTACATTCATTTGACTACAGGTACAATAGTAGGAAGAAATGAACATGCCTTCTGAAATGTAGCAAGATAGTTGTTCGAATCAAATCCCTCAATAACAATTGGCTGCTGTTTGGCTTGCTGTTGACTGCCGTTGTTTTTGTTTCTGTTTGTGGTTTCTAACAGCTGGACAACAATAAGACGCTGTGTAATGCCGAGCCAAACTTGGATGGGCATGTTGAACTCCACTCAAATGTGTTAGCCAAAATCAGTTGTAGAAAAAAACGGGCATTGGACAACCCGAACAATAATAATAATGGTGCGAAGTCGAGTCAAAGCTAAGGCTCATTCATAAAGAGGTTATTCCTATATTTTTATTTTCTATCGCTCGAGGGGAAGCAGTGTTTTTCTTCCCCCCCCCCCCCCCCCTATGTGCTTTTGACAAAACAACAGCAACAACCTTTGTCAATGTTCTGAAGAAGGTATTTGTCGCCCAACTCAAAAAATGCATTGTGGCATCCTGACTTGTAAAAATATGGCAAGAGCAATGACAAGTTTTGTGTGTCATCAATCAACAGTTTCTTCAATGTTGATAATGAATGATGAATGTGTGAAGCCCTAAAATATATGCTAAAATTGCTTCTTTTTTTGAAGATTTTGCCTTAGAGTGATTGAGGTGTTCATCATCTGCAAGTTGTTGTTGTCGTCCATTTCCAACAGTCGTTTAAGACCACAGAAAACAATCTTGGTTATCTTTTGAGCATGTTGGCGTACTGTTGCCGGGTCCATCGGTGGCGGCGCATTGCCACGTTGTCGAACTCGCGGCAACGAAACAGTGCAGAATGCCTTGCCAATGTAGGTGATCAGTTCGGCAATTTGTTTCAATGAACGGATGGCAACAGAATGCGTTGACCGTTCAACAAGGCGGCCGCCATCGGCGGACGAAAATGCAGCGGTTGCTGACGGTCTCATGAAGACGGGTCCATGTCCAACGACAATACCACTATTGTTGCTACTGCTCCTGAGGAAAAGATCAACAACCGATCGTTGGCTGGGCTGGACGGCAGCAGCAATAGAAGATGATGACGTCATAGTGCCGCTGGCACTGCCACTATCGCTGCCGGTGGCACCGCTGTTGTTGTCCACCTCCATCGGCGCGGTTGATGCTGGTCCACCTTGATGCTGCTGCTGGCTAGTCGACTCGTCGTCAAGCAACAGCTCGCGCACTTTGGCCGTGTCTTCGGCAGCAATTCGGGATGTTGTTGCTTGCTGTTCGGTTGAATTGCAACTAATCACCTGTGAAAAGTAAGATATTTTTTAGGTTGTAAAAATAGGAAGCGCCAACCAAACGATCGGTTCCAATCACTTTGTAGGCATCAAAAAGGGCATAAATTAAAAAGCGGGCTTTTTGATCGGTCGCAAAATACTGAAGCATGTAAGGCCGCATTCTGGAAGAGTGTAAATAATAATAGTGAAATTTCTTAAGATTTTAAAACAAAATATATATATAAACTCACTCATGTGTGCCCTGTGAATGTGATGATTTCTAAATAAAATACAGAGTATGATTCTATAGCAATGTAATCCTTGCTAAGATTACTATAATAGAAATGACCCAATTTTCTCAAACCCTTGACGAAAGATGAGTCAGCACTATGGGACCGTGTCCATTCTAATGCAAACAAACAACAACCAACCACCAGATTGTTGAGTGTCATCAACAATGCACAAAGGCGCGTCAGTTGGCACAAACGTTGTTGATTGTTGACATCAGCAACAGACTCACACTGTTTGTATGCCGTAAGTTCAAAGCTGGTCCGTTCAATCAAATGCAAAAAGGCACTGTCTGCGTCATGTTTGTGCGTCTTCAAAATGAGGTGGGTAATTAACACAAAAATATTATTTAAAAAAATTCTCACATAACGCAAAATATTGGCCAACATATGGAGGTAGTTTGACTGCAGCATAACCGGACTCTATACCCATAACAAGTATATTTTGTATATTCGAATAAAGCACATAAGGTGTTAACACTGACCGGTTGTGTTGCCTGGGTGATCAGTTTAACCAAACGCAAAGGAATGCCAAATTCATTGGCCGTCTGCACATTATCTTGCACCCCGCGATTGGTCAACATCGTTTCGAGCATAACTTAAATGATGACAAATAACGAAAAAAAAATAAATTTTAAATAAATCAATCCGAAGCGCACTTACTGCCCAACATCAGGGAATAATCGCCCAATGGTAACAGGAGCGCCGACTCGTCCTCAACAACAGCCTTGCCAATTGCCCAAGTGATAGCGCATTGTTTGCCAGCACTCTGGCAATTCTGTTCAAATGACAGCCAATCTTCGATCATCTAACAGGGAAGTACAGATAAAGTAAAAAAAAGCATGATCATATGTCGCAATATTACTGAGGACAAAGTGCTCATTAAATCGCTGCGCAGTGATGGATGATGTCTGATCAGTTCATCGAAGGAGGTGCCGAGAAGATGTGCCGCTTCAACTATATAAATGAACAAACGTGTCTGCTTTTTTCAAAAATACATTACGAAATTATTCAATGAATTTTCGGGCCCAAAAAACCACTTCCAAATAACAAATAAATGCTCGATTTGTACTCACCAATTTCAATCTTCCTCTTCCGCATGGACTGGAGGAATTTGTTTGAAAAAATAATGCGAAACATTTTTTCCAATGGTTTCTTTCCATTGAAAAGTTTCAGTTCGTTGAGTCCGCGCTCATTCAGGCACAGTGCTGAGCACACGTTCGGCAATGCACAGACCAAGTCACGCGAAATTGGAAACTTAAAATTTAAGCAAATAATGCAACCCAGTAAATCAAAACAAATAAAACTTTTTCATTGAAAATCAGTCCCATGATGGCACTTGTAAGGCCTTTGTTTTGCAGTGTTGTCAGTTGAGCAGGCTTAAACAGAGTAAAAACGAAATAATTTCACGAAAATTATGGAGATTTTATGCCCTTCTCATCAATAACTCTATAAAAGTCATTTACCTCTTGGAATATAAAATTTGTTGCCAATGTGACGGCACAATGCAACAGAGACGGACCATAATAGTGCGGATGTTCAATGATGTGAATCAACGAAATGGGCAGTTCTGTCTCCATGATACGACGCATTTGGGTGGCCAAATGCACGTCGATTACCGCGCGTTTCAAAAAGTTCAACAATGATTTCATCAATGCCGAGCGCTGTTGGTTGCACAACAATGTTGAGGTCGAAGATGAGTGCTGTTGTTGTATATGCTCCTTGCATTTATTGACCTCATGCTGGAAGAAAGTTATCTCTAACTTGATTCATGAAATTCGAAGGTTAGATTACAATGAAACGTTTGATGACAGTGTCAGTGCCACTTTTGGCATTGAACTCTGTGATGTCCATGCCGGTCAAATTATCAATGATGCGCACAGAGCGTGTCACAAAACTAATATTCTGTTCAGAAAGGGTGTAGTTCTTGACGACATCAAGCAGTACAGCTGTCATGGAAGACCGGTTGAGTGCATCGCCGCCTAAATGAAAATGTAATTTATAGTTTGAGTTACTTTTTTTCCAGAAAATTAATGCCATCTTTCCTCATGTTTTTTTTTGAAACAATGTTTTCCTTCGGAATAAATTTTACCAACTCACCGTATTCAAATCCAGCAATATGATAGACCAGCGAAAACAATGAAGTCACAAATGCAATTGAGCAATCACCACCTCCTCCATCCACTCTGCCTGCTTTTAAACTATCAATACAGCTTCTAATCTGTGATGGCAAGAAGCCGTGATAGGTGCGGAGTTCGAGATGATCAACAATCATTTGAATTCTAAAATAAGTGTCAGGATATGAAAATGTTAGCAGTATCATAATTATGTCATAAATCCGGACTGGGCTTTTGTAGAATCGACTAGAGGTTTCAGGACGTAAAAATACCGAGTTGGTTAATAGTCAACAGAACAGAAATTTGATCGGACCCAGAAAGGGAGCTCTCGGCTAACCTTGGACATCGTAATCTGGAGATGAAATTTTGGAAATATAAAAATTCGACATTGGCACATACTTTTTGTCCTTTTCCAAAAATACGACACTGGCCAGCGTTTTGAGTGCTTCGGTTTTGACTGCGTCCATAAGCGTGTGGCATTTGGAAGGCATTTCGCAGCGCAATATCTCACAGCAAAACTCAATGAAACGATCATTGGCAAGACAGTTGAGACGCCATTCCTCGGTGATCAGACAACGAGAATAAACTAAGGAATAATATAAAATTGAAATTTTGGTTCCATTTTGTGACTAACAGAACACTGAAGTGGCAATCAGGCGAGCCATCACCAGGTAAAAGCGCTCGTTCAAGTTCTTGGACGAATATGCAAAACGGACTTTGAAGCTTGCAAGTGCTTTTTCTGCGTCATCCAAAGTGATTGAAGAAAACGATGCACTCATTTCACTGATGGATTTGATAATGGACTAAAACACATTTTATTTATTGTAAAAGTTTGCAATCTCTATTAAACCATTATATTTGAAAAAAATTTGCCTGATATTCACCTTGTCCAAATTGACTGTGTATCCGGGAAAATCGGAACGAATTTGAATGCTCAGTGTTGTAGGTGAAACGGTATAGCTGTCAGAGCAAAACTCACTGACAGGCAATGTTCGAAGTCGACCACTCCAAGCCTAAAAATTTCTCTTAATTGAATGGCATTGATTCGATTAATGGGACACGGCAGGGCTAATAGACGGCGCCGAGTTTTTACCATAGGGAAGCTGCCAATAAGTACAACCGATGTTTTTTTAATTACGAAAACTAACCTCGAGGATTGCCATCAGTTTGGTATAAAGTTTGCTGCGTGCATCTTGTGTGATGTGTTGCGAGATAAAGCGTGACGATTTGCTAATTATCATCAACAAACGAAGCACCTGCACAAGCACCCACATTTTTCTGCAGTCGAGCAATTTAATCAAGCGCTAGAAAATAATTAATTAGAGCGCTCTGTTTTTGGATTTAAAAAAATCACATCCATAGACGCGTAGATGGAACGGCTGAACGTGTTTTCAAAAAGCAGAGAAGTGAAACGGAGAACAGACAGCACCGGTGCCTCTAGCGTCTCGTCTCGATCAACAGCAAAAGTGCCATTCTGGTCCTCATCAAGCGCTGCCTCCAAAATCGTGTCACAATCATTGAGAACGTCAGCCCACCGTCCCATTTCTGTCTAAAACACAAACAAGGGTAAAAAATTTCAATTTTTGTACCTTTCCAAATGTGCTGCACCATTCGGTCATCATGTCAAGACCAGCAACAAATTTTGCAGTGTCACCAGTGCTCTTCATGTTGCTGATTACCCTTTGACACTCAGGGGTCTGTAAATAAACCATTTTTGTTCGACGACTATCTATGTAACTTACGATTTCCGCGCTAAAAGCTTTTAATTTCTCGATGACTATTTTCATTTTGACGTTAAATCCAATTACAATAATAGCTGAATTAATAAATACAACTAGGTTGAACCGTTACATACACATGTTGAACGCCGAATAGAGATTTAGTCAAATTTGCTCCGAAAGAAATACTTTTTTTTTTGATATTTTAAATTTGGTGTAATGTTTAATTGTACTTACTTCATCGGAAGTTGTCATTGAAATTAGAATTATGAAATTGTATCAATTTGAGAGATTTTTTTCTTTTTCTTTTTGTTAAAACTAATTTGTAAGCGATTTCGGTATTTCGGCCGATACCTAAAAATACAGAAATTAACGAAAATTTTTTAGCCTTTTTATTACGATGACTCCTCCACCATTCTCAGGTTAATATCTAATTAAACAAATAGGAAAAAAGATTTTTTTTTAGATCTAGGAAAGTCTGCGAAAGATTTGTTCACCAAGGGATACGCTCATGGATTTATGAAGGTTGATGTTACTTCCGACGTTGCGCCCAGCCTTCAGTTTAAGGTTTTGAATTTGGGTCTAAATCTAGTACCTTATTTATTTTACAGACTTCTGGGGCTCACGATCTCTCTTCTCAAAAACTAAATGGAAAAGTAGAAGTCAAATATAAATTGCTGGAGCATGGTATTGACAAGGCTGACGATTTAGTAGTCCTCAAATAAACATTAATACCAATTTTAGGACTGACCATCACCGAGAAATGGAATACAAGCAATCAGTTAACGACTGTTGCTGAATTGAAAGACAAAGTTATGAGGGGGCTCAAGCTGACTCTAGACACTTCATACACTCCACATATTGGAAAGCGTGTGGGCGTTCTCAAGTCTGACTGGGCCAACGAGGCATTCCACCTCAATGGGGTATGTTTAGAGGCGCATACCACGGCTGGCGTTATTTTATTTACAATCTTTAATCAGGAACTGTCTATGTTCAATGGGATTTACTTCACTGGATCGTTTGTTGCCCAACTCCGTGACAATTGGCTGTTTGGGGCCCAAGCGAAAGCCGACTTAGCGGAGGGCATCCCCGGTGCGACATCTGTTTCAATTGGACGCAAAACGGCTGAGTATGCATTGCATTCATTCACCGTCGATGGGAATGAGTTTGGTGGAAGGTAAGTTGATAAAATAACAAAATTTTTCTTAATTGCTGGACAGAAAAGTAAAATATTTTACAATAAATGCTTTTCAGTATCTATCATCGGGTGCACAAAAATTTTGAGTACGGTGTGCAAATGGGCTGGAAGAGGGGCTGTGATCACGCCACTTGGGCAGTTGCCTCCAAGTACAACTTAAGTCAAGAACTGACTCTTCGTACAAAACTGGACAACAAGTATAAAATTCAATGCTCCATTTTTTTATTTCTTTGAAAAAATTTCCTCCTTTTAGTGCTCAGCTGTCTATTTCCGGTGACATTTAAATGTGTTCTTTGCCTTGATTTTAAGTTCTT
This sequence comes from Heterodera carotae, assembly GCA_024500135.1. NCBI lineage: Eukaryota > Metazoa > Nematoda > Chromadorea > Rhabditida > Heteroderidae > Heterodera > Heterodera carotae. The sequence goes on from JAKKIK010000257.1 coordinate 31,720, forward strand.
TCAGCCGTACACAATCTCAGCGACATGCTTAAGCTTACGCTTTCTTCACAGTTTGGAATTTCGACATCTCCCGACGCGAGCAACAATAAGTGGGAGTCCTTTTTATTCAAGAAATACCATTATTTATTTACTCCCAGACTTGGTCTTGGGCTCGAATACAGTCCCCCTCCGTGCTGCGGTAATGGTAATGGAATGTAAGAGTATGGCAGAGAGCGTTTGACAGGAATTAAAAATAGATCACCATCATTAATCCTGTTAGTTAAATTTTTGTTTTTTTTATTTGACGAGAATCGGATAAATTGTAACTTTGCTGATGCCACACATTTGCGCGCGTTAAAGTGGCTTATAGATGCTAACAATAAGAACATCGAGGATCGGCAAGGGCGTTCCCCAACAAAAGGAAGAAAAGTTTGGGAAAATTTGCCCAATTTCCCCCCCCCCCGAAATGGAAAAAAAAAATTCCTTTTATACCACCCCGGGAAACAAAAATTCCTTTATACCACCCCGCCCCCCTCCGAAAAATCTCAAACCGAATGATTTGTGGGTTGAAACTTGTTAGTGAATATCACAAATTTATGACGCAACGGGAGTAATTTAAAAAAGAAAAAGAGCAGCAAATGAAGGGGAGCAACATAAGAGTAAATTAAATTACAAATTTTGAAAAGTGAAAAGGGCGGTCGAATGGTCTGTCATGAAAAGGCTATTCTGACGAATATTGAGGCCGCTTCATCGGGCGTGTGTTGATGTTGTGTATTCAGCCGAACATGTGAATACCCTAAAGTGTGCGAGATGTTCCGGAACATTTATTATAAATGGGACAAAATAGTGGCACCACCTGGCCTAATGCTGCTGACCGGTACGGAAAATTCGCCCACAAATTCGTCCGAACTAGTCCGATCAAAGTCCTTCACGCAAACACGAAGCATTGCCAACTCAGGACAACAGAGCGGAAAAGAGAAGCATTCATTCCAGACTGGATTAAAACTAAAAAAAACCTTTTCCTAAAAAGTTGGACGGGAAATTTGAACACCCAAAATTTTGGGACGAATACTTGGAAAAAAGTTTTGATTTTTCCACAGCAATCCACTGTCTACAAATGAGCATTGAAAAGTAGTCACCCGTTATTTCGTACTGCGCGCGTTTGTAGTTTGCGTTCATCCCGTGGCACGCCATAAATCTGTGCACAAACGTACGGGTCAATGATGGAATTGTTACTGCCGAGCTCCGTTTTTGGCAAATATTGTGCACAAATGATCTTCATAAACAACAATTTAACAACAACAAAAACCATTTCGCGCGTCCCTAAATTTAAGACACCCGAAGAAAAATGGTAAATAAACCCTACTTGACTTAATACTGCTCAAATTTTATGTAATTAAAATTTGGATATTTTTTGCTAAGGTCAAATTCTTTGCCTTCAATTTTTCTGAGTCAAAATTTCGGGGCGGGCCCACATAAAACTTACCGCCAATTCCAAAGTGCATTGGACATGAACCAAATGCCTCGGATCTGAATGAATAAAATGACTGACGGGAAAAGATCACCATAGCAGAGACAGACCGTTGCCTTCGAGAAGCACTTTTGGCTTCAAAATGTAGCCAGTGTTACCATTGACTGAGAAAAAGCCGCTGTTAAGGTCCAAATTGGCGTCACAAGTCTGGAAGTTCAGCGCGGCGGATTGGATGCCACAAACCCACTGTCATATAAAAAAGGGATGAGAGAGAGAGTGAGAGAGACTCACCGATGGAATTGGGTCCATGTTAGATGAGTCTTGGCGAATTCCGCTGGGAAAACTTTTGACAATTCGCGTCGCCGTGTAGGCGGCCAATGGAGCATGGGCCTCTTAACAAAATGTTGGAAAAAAAAAATGCATGCGGTGTGTAGAACCCAAATATGCCGCCACTTTGCGCTCACTGATCGATGGACTTCCGTTGGTCGGATCTGAAAAATGTAAATTGTCTCTATTAAAACAACAATTAAAAACATAAAACAAAATTTTAGTTCTTTTATTAACCTACGATTTTTAATGTCACTGTACAAATTGGCGGGACTAAGTTTGACGGATGGCAATGCAATGAGTCGGCCAAATCTGAAAACAACATAAGATTGGTCAATGATTTCGCCCATATTTAAAAAAAGAAAAAACAACGTTGCTCTGTCAATCAAAGAATGCATTTTGCTAAAATAACTATAGCATACAAAATCCAGCCAAAATGCCAAAAAAAAGGTCTCAGCTGTTGCCACCGGTACATTATGTATCACCCACTTTGGGTCCACCGGTGTTGTGCTGTTCTGTGAATGTTTCGGGGGGCTGTCCTCCCTATCATCCCTGTCCTCGTTGTTGTTGCTGACTGACGATGCTCCTTCCGCGCTAGTGTCAGTGATGACAGAGGCTGCTGCAGTTGCCACTGTGTCGCTGCTATTGGCGATTGTTGTCCCCCACTGTTGGGCCGTTTTGCCGCGCAGCAGCACTTTGTGCTTCAGTTGCTGAGGCGATGGCAATGCCTTTACGTGGAAGTCGCCAGACGGAACGAGCAAATGGGAGCCGAGAATCTCAATAGATTTGATTTTCCCATTTGAAACGTATTACGGCTCAATTATTTATAAGTCAATTAGTGTTTAGTAATATATTACCTCTTGGAAAATATCGGCCATTATTCGTTGCTGTACAGTGCCAACGTGGTTTTCAATAGTTACTGTGGGTAAATTGTAAAAATTTACATTTTAAAGATTCAAACACCAAAAAAAAACGCTTACAGATCACCGGGTACGGATTTTGAACAAAAGCGTAATTTTTGATGCATTTCAATGCATTGCGAAGACTGATCGCTCCGATGAATGTCCTTTTGTGCGTTATTTGCGGTTCACCATTGTCCCCATCGAATACGTCCACTGAAAAAATAGACCGCCTATTTTATGATTGACCAAAATGAAAGACGGCACATTCTAACAGTCGCGAGCCCCGGCGAAGTGCCGAAATGTAACCCTCGACGGTGGCGCTGCCGTGCACTTGCAGACCGGTCAAATATGTGTTGTGACTGCTAAAAACAAATATGCACAATAATCAATAATATGGTTTTGTTGTTTGGCGGCAACCTGTTGATGAAGTAACACTAAAACAATTGCATGGACATTTGGTATCAGCAGAAAACAAATTTTAAAAAATAGCCAAAACATGCCTGCAGGGCATGGTTCATTTGTTGGAAAATTGTCTCATGGCCCTCCTTGAGGATGTTGCCCCAACGGCACTGTAGCATTCGGCGAAAACCTTTGAAGCGCCAATTTTGATACCGAATTTGAAGAAAAAAAAACAATAACATCCCAAAAACCCCGTTACGAGTCACAAACGAAATGTTGGTCCAAAAAATCTTGTGGTGCTATATTCCCTAAGATGAAGGAAAATTCTGGTACCTCCAAGAGAGTTAAATCAACATCCAATACATACATACCATTGATGGACATCACTTTGTTGGTTGAGTCATTTCCATTCGGTTGAAAATTGCTCGGCTCGCAAAAATCGATGATCGCTTCCGCCTTTCTGTGATCAATGCCTTGGAACTAAAAAAAAAATTAATATTACAGTCACTGCCACCGTTGTCTTTACGCATTGTTCTTCGGTGAGGAATTGTCGAAGTTCGTCCACGTCCAAAGAGTCATTGCCCTGTCCATTGGCCAGGCGCAGAACGCCCCGGTACTCGGGCAAATCGGTGAGTACACTGAACAGTCGCAGAAATTCTTGCTCATTCAACGCATTGCGAGGCTTGCCACTCTTTGAAACGCTTTCCTTAACTTGTTTTTGACCAATTTTTAAAACTCTCTGCATCCCGATGAGTTACTCATCTCTTAATTTCATATCCCTCGTTCCTTCAGTCCATATAAAAAAGTAATTGATTTTAAAAAAACGATAAAATGAAATTCCCCGCTGAGGTCCCACCTTGAATAACGCTTGCACGTATTGCTCACCGAGCTGCAAATTCAAACGTTTAAGCAACCGCCAAAGTTCACCAAATGCAATTTCACCTTTAAAAGTAATAGATTACATATTTTAAATCCATTTAGGGCATATTCGTGCCATTTCGGTCCAAGTCGGCTTGGCGAAAATTTTGCATCAGCCATTTCTGCTCGTTGAAACTGGTCACAGCGCCTTTGGAGCACGTTTTGACAAAGTATTCCTGCAACGCGTTCAGCCAGTTCGTTGTTTGTTCCAAGTCAACTGCAACAAAATCGAGTGATTTGCACACAAAGCGAGGATGCTAAAAAGAAGAAAAAAAATTTATTTAATCATTGTAATAAATTTGTATAATGTTGAAGCAACTTTGCAAATGATGGAGAAGCACCGCTGTTCCTTAACAAAAATATTTGTTTTACTGATTAAAATCCTTTGGAATTACCGGTGCCATCCGTTGGAACTTGTAGTCTTTGGCAGCTTTATGCAGTCCATCAGTGCGATAGCCTTGCCGAATTTCGAGTACTTCAGTCAAAATCACTTGAAAAATGGGTTTGTTGCAGCGAGGATTTTTCGGAAATTCGGACCAGACAATTAATTGATCAATTAATTGGTCAATTTTTTTGGTCCAATTAATTGGGTTTTTTTGACAATTAATTGTTTTGCCCGATCTCTAATTTTAATTGTATGTGTTGCGGTATTTCTGGCACAGGTAATCAATCCTCCCCGCTCCGGCACAAAAATGCCCTAATTTTTTCTTCGATGAATCAGACGGCACCTTTTTTGCGTCTCTCCCCTCCCCCGGTTCGACATCCGCTGAACACTGATGAAGTACGCGTTGCGCCATAGCTGAGCACATCCTCGTAGGCGTCCAATGCCACCCAACTGACCCCAAAGATTTTCGCATTTTTGACGCGTCGCACCGGCAAGGCGAACGCCAGCACGCGTTGTCTCTGCTGCTGGTCGGGTGACAATTCGTCATCGCCGCCGCCACTTCCCTTGCCCATCTCTTGCCCCAACGGTGCTGCTGCCGCCCCACCTTCGTTCATTTCACCGCCATTTGACATCCGGTTGTTCAGTCCAGTACCCATCATGAAACTTCAACAAACACAATCAAAAATAGCTAAAAAAATTAATGAACCGGTTTGGACATTTTATTAAGAATTTGGGGGTCCGAGGGGCAGTACAATTCGAAGGTTTCCAGAATTACTAGGAAGAGATTCAGGGGGTCAGCAGTGTTGTTCTGGACCAAGAATTTTTCGAGACTCGGGAGCGGGACCGGGAATGACAAAATGGTTAGAGAGCCCTGCGAAGGGAGCCGAAAATCTCATGCATTAATTTGAGAGAATGAAATTAAAGAAATTTTATTTGAGCGTAAAATGAAATGAAATGTGCAGCACAACAAACAAAACAAATGGAATCATTGAAAAGACAAATTAAAAACATTATTGCATTCTTTCGAGAAAAAAAAAGATAAAAGAATCCGCCAAAACCAATTTAACTGCTGCTAGACTTTGATGATGATCAGCGTGAGATTGATGAGAGCGTAATCGATCATGAAATAGCCAGAAACAATTTAAAAAACAATCCATTTCTCATTTAGGCTATTTTCGTCCGATTCGGGCGCTGCCTAGGGGGATATTGAAAAATTGAACCCCCGGAGATTCTATTACAGGAAATACGGAAACATAAAAAGTTTATTTTTCTGTTCAATTAAACAACAAGTGGCTATCCAGCTTATCCGTGTTGATAATGGTTCAATTGATTGGCATCGAATAAGACAGCTTTTCAAATGATGTGTTGATTCATCAGCGAAATGTTCTTCTTATTCTCTTCCCTGCTGTTGCTGATCGTAAATGCCCCACACCCAACGCCGGAGGGGCGTTTAAATCAAAACAAATGTGTGACGTGACCGCATTACCGCATTTCCTCAGCCTTCTCTCGTAATCGATTGAGCCAATTAAGGATGGCAATCTTGTTCTTTGTGGTTAATAAAATGAAATTACGAACAAAAATCCTAATATTTATGTCGGTTATACATAAATTACCAATTCTCGAACAAAGAGATTTCTGTTTATGGAAATTGCTTAGTTACGAAAAAAGTTATGGCCTTTTGAGGAACAAAACGACCCGGGAGCAAATCGGCTTTTAATGATTAATTGTTTATATGGTTGTACCTGTTCAATCATTTTTTGGCGACAAAGCATCATTCGCTGCCCTTTCAACACTTTTTTCCGCAAACATCCCCGCAGGGAAGCTGTGTCAATGGGGGGAGTCCGAAGCACTGCAGCAGAAATGGGTGGGTGTGGAGCAGCTGTTACTCGGACCGATCCCCCCCCCCCCCCCCCCCCCCCCCCCCCCCCCCACCCCCCCCCCCCCCCCCCCCCCCCCCCCCCCCCCCCCCCCCGCGGCACTGTGGGAGGGGGGGGGACGG
>JAKKIK010000258.1:0-38040 GCA_024500135.1 Heterodera carotae
GTCGGTTTCGGTTATCGGTTTCGGTTCGGTTAACCGAATTGCTCGGTTTCGGTTATCGGTTTCGGTTCGGTTAACCGAATCGGTCGGTTTCGGTTCGGTTAACCGAATCGTTCGGTTTCGGTTTCGGTTCGGTCGGTTCGGTTTCTAAGAATTTCTAGAAACCGACAACCCTACTCATAAAGTGCATTAGAGCCAAAAACGGTTTGGACTCATAAAGTGCAATAGAGCCAAACGAATTGCCTGAAGGTCTGTGCAAGAGAAAAATGAAAAGAGAAAAAATTTAAGGAAAAGAAAAAAAGATGAATAGACAAACACCTGAAGGGGTATGCAAGAAAAACTGCAAAAAAAAAGTAAAAAAATATATGAAATAAATTGAAAATTTTTACTTTTTGAGGCTTTTAAAAAAATCCTAGACACTAAAAAAGGCGTGTAAAAAAGTAATTTAAAAGTGAGAGAATCGAGCGTTGGGAGCCACGAAATGGCGGCGAATAAAAATCAAAGATTTATTAAAAATTTTAGGTTTGTGTGCATATTTTTCATTTTTATGTGCATATTTCGCGATTTTTGGTGCATATTTTATGCGCATATTTTGCGATTTTATGTGCCGCTGAAAACGAATAGGCCCATTTATTTTGTATTTTACGTGTTTTCGTGAAATTTTATGTGAAAAATTAAAAAGAATTCAAAAATTAAAAAGGGGGCATAAAAGCCGCAATATTTCGCAAAATTTCATCAAATTCATAAACATTTCGCCGTTTACATCTTGACGCCACAAAAATTCGTCTGACCCGCAGAAACAATATCGCTCACGGTGAATTGTACCAGAATTTTGAAGAAATTCTGCAGCATCCAATTCATTGGCGATTAGCGGGAGAAGGGACTCAAATTGTGTGGCATTTTTATTAAAAATGATCAACCATGCCATCGCAGCACTTATATTGAGTCGATTCAACTATTCATAGACCAATTATAGATTAAATTAAAACACCATTCACAGATTATACGGCAATCGGTAATAGTCTAGTTTGTTCCCCCCTTTTTGAAAAAAAAATTTCAAGTTTTAAAAAATCGCAAGAAACATGTTCCTAGGGGTTTTTAGGACCGCTGATCCCGAATCCGACATCTATTTCGCCTAAGTTCGAACCCCGGACCAGAATTCGAACAGAAAGTCGAAAATTCAAAATTTTTCTAAAAATTTTTTTTTGCCAGATACTCTAAATTTCCGAAATACTTCAAGTGCATAAAAGCAACAGCCAAGAATGCCCACTTATTACGTTTTTAAGTGATTAGAAATGAAAAAAGAATTTCGAACATTTTTTTAATTTTCGACTTTGTGTTCGAATTCAGGTCAGGGGTTCGAACTTAGGCGAAATGGATGTCGTATTCGGGATCAGCGGCCTTAAAAACCCCTAGGAACATGTTTTTGCGATTTTTTAAAACTTGAAATTTTTTATCAAAAAGGGGGGGAACAAACTAGACTATTACCCGGCAATCTTTTTCAAATTTCTTTATTTTGTATTATGCTTTCTGTTTAATTTTCCAATTTTTCACGTAAAATTTCACGTCTAACGTAAATGCGAGTTACCTTAAAATAAGCGGCATATTCGTTTTCAGCGCCTAAAATTAGCCTAGAAAAAAATATTTAAAAAATTTTTCGGGAGGGGGGCACAAAGGGATAAGTACCAAGATTTGTCCTATCCGACCCTTTGACGATAATTTGAATTTACCTCCCCCCGTATTTGTAGTCATTTTGTTTGGTGTGTCTCCCCCTTTATTGATTGATATGTGACCCCCCCCGCCCTCACTGGTATTGTGCCCCCACATCTTTTTATTCAGTCGTATCGAGTCGTGTTATTGATTCGTATTTTATGCGGATAATTGTGGTTCCCCCAATTTTGTGTGTCCGATTCCCCCATTATTTACGACGGATTTGGTGAAGTTCGACAGAGTGAGTCTTATGATTCTTTTAGTACTGAACGAATCATGTTTATAAACATATTTTTTACCATTAAAAAGTTTTTTTTCTCATTCTGTTAATTCTGGAAAAGGCACAAACTAATCGACGAGAATCGCAAATAAGCATTCGAAGAAATTCAGTTGAAATTTGTGATCTAAAAAAATGGAAGGGGTACCGAACCCATAACCCCTTTTTGACAGGACAGGCGCATAGACCACTAGGCCAACATTCAAATTCTCTTGTCATTTGAGCCCAAAATCGGCTGTATAAAAGAAGGAGAATTCCTTCCCTTCTTACTCATCAATTCATCATTCTTTAATTTTCTTTTGTTGCCAAGTTTTTTTTTTATTATTCTGTACATTTCTCTCATTTTCTTGTTACGCCTTGAATTGTTTAATACATTTGACTTGTGGTACATTTCTTTTCTTTTTCTCTCTCAAAACCAAGGGGGCCCTTCACCATTTCCTTGGTCTTTTACACAGTTAAGTTAGGGTTTACCTTGAAAATAACTAAATGGTTGTAATACACTTTATACTTTCCACCAATTTTTACGTTTCTTGAATAATACAAACATATTTGGAAGAAATGTGCCACCATTTAAATCCATGGGACATGTAAAAAGTATGCTGCTCTAGTAGAATAGAACCAAATCCTATTGTTGTTTTTCTGTTTTTGATACATATTTTATACCTTTGCAGCAAGCATCTGAATTAGTAATAACAACATGAGTAATATGGACGCCACTGAAAACATCGCGGATGACCAGCATCTGTCCTTTGGCTCTGCAGAAGACGAAGAAGAAGTGATCACCAACGACGAAGAAGCCAACACTTCGGAGTATGCTGCCGCCGCGACAGAAACCAAGGACTACGAGGTGGTTGATTGAGCTGACCGCTACAATACTGGTGCGCCGTGCGAGACACCCATAAATTCCCGAGACAACATTTGACACCGAAACTTTATCTTTACACCCCGAGCACCCAAATGAGAAAAGTCAAACTTGGGACTTTCGCACAGCGGCACTATGGAATAATTAATACACACAGTTCCCACTTCAATTCGTTCGTTTTCGTTTCAGATTCTTTCTCAGACTGAACTCGTCGCTGAACTGAACAAGGTTGCCAACGACACATCGGAAGTGCTGCGCTTTGACACGTCAATCTGCAAGGCCCTCCTGCACCACTACAAATGGAACAAAGACATGCTGACCGAGCGGTTGGTCCTTAGCATTTTTTTTTTTGATGATTCCACGATCGTTTGCTCCCTGACTAATTTCCATTTATTTGTTTCACAGATTCTACGACACCCCAGACACCGATGCTTTCTTCCAAAATGCGAACCTTCTCGACCCTACGAAGCACTCAAAAGTGCGTGGCGCGGTCGGCGACTGTCCAATCTGCGACGAACGGAATCCACTCACCGGACTTTTGTGCAACCACCTGTTTTGCAACCAGTGCTGGTCCGAATACTTGTCTTGCAAAGTGAGATTTGTGATCTATTTTTTGATGGACACGTTTTTTTCCACAAAATTAACATTTCTGAAATATAAGTACTGACCAAAAGCATCTAATAATCACACACATTTCCTTCATCATTTTGCAGGTTCTTAATGAGGGCCGTCCGTTCATCACATGTCCACAGCAACAGTGTACAGTTTTGGCAGACGATGCCTTTGTGCTCGGGATCATCAAAAAGGAGAATACTTTGCAAGTCTACAACAAACTGATGCTGAACTCCTTTGTGCAGGTGTTCTTTGTTCACATTATATTTGGTACAATTAATGCATTCCGAATGAACCCCGGAAGCATTTGAACTTTGGGTCGAAAAGTGTTTGAACCGTGGGAACTCAACATTGGGCGTAATAAAACTTACCATATTAAATGCATGTTTTGGTTGTTTTCAGGCTAACACGCTGATCAAATGGTGCCCTGCCGCTAAATGCGGGCGCGCTGTCAAAGTGCCACACGCTGAGCCGCGCAAAATTGTGTGCAAGTGCAAACTTCTTCTCTGTTTCGGCTGCACTCAGGTGGAACTTGCAGTGGGAAAGCTATTTAATAATTCTAATATTTTCCACAACTCTAACTTTGCAGCAATGGCACGAGCCGGTTTCATGCGACATGCTCAAAATGTGGATGAAGAAGTGCGTTGACGACAGTGAGACGTCCAAATGGATAAGTGCACACACCAAGGACTGTCCCATGTGCCACGTAAGTTGCAACGGGTCGGGCGGTAAATTTCTGGTCGAACTTGAAACTTTTGAATTGAATTTCGGGTTTCTGTTTTGTGAAAGTGCCTTTTTTACAGGTTGCAATGGAGAAGAACGGCGGCTGCAATCACATGACATGCCGAATTCCGACGTGCCGTCACCAATTCTGCTGGTTGTGCCTTGGGTCGTGGGCGACTCATTTGGGTGAGCTGAGAACTAGGGCTGCATTATTTCGGGAAAACATAAAATATTAGTGGTATATGATTTTAATTCAGCTTCCGGTGGCCGGACCTGCAACCGTTTCGTTGACGCCGACGTGACAAAGCAAATACACGATCCAAAGACTTCACTTAAACGCTATTTGCACTACTACACGCGCTACACAAACCACCAAAGTTCGCTGACGTTGGAGAGAAAGGTGGGCCGTGGTGTGGAAGACTACTCATTTTGTAATTGCATCAATTTATTTTATTCTTTTTAGCTCATCTTGCAAGTGCGCGAGAAGACGCGACAGATGCAGGTGAGTTGAGTGTGCTATAAAAGTACCAAGGAATGTCATCGGATGTTTTTTAAGGAGCTCGGCTTCTCTTGGATTGAGACGCAGTTTCTAAGCAAAGCGGTCGAAGTGCTTGAGGAATGTCGGCGAACATTGATGTACACGTGAGTTTTGTGTTGTCAATTTTCAACTTCAATGGGCTTTGAAAAAATGTTTTGTTTGTAATCCATCCCAATTCATTCAGCTATGTGTTCGCCTTCTACCTGCTGAAGAACAACATCACCGGAATATTTGAGGACAATCAGAGTGATTTGGAACTCGCTACGGAGCAGGTAATTGGTGGAGAAAGGGTTTACAGCAAGAAAACTTGCCGGTGTCCAAAATGTTTTGGTCCTTGTCTTTTTCTTAATAAAGCCAATTCTACAATCATGGTATTTTTTCAGTTGAGCGGATATTTGGAGAGGGAGCTGTCGGATGAAAAGCAAGTTGCAGAGGTTAAGCAAAAGGTAGGCAGATATAGCGCAAACCATTTTTTCGTGTTGGCATACTTTCTATTTCAAGGTCCAGGACAAGTATCGCTATGTGGAACAGCGTCGCCAAATTCTGCTCAACCATTTCCTGGAGGGACAAGAGCGCAAGCAATGGGTGTTTCAGAACCAGCAATAGGACGACAAAGAGGAGCCAAAGAAGCCGATGTAAAGGAAACAAGACACGGATGGATGACTCAAATTTCTGGAGAATGTTCAAGAATTTTTTTATTTATATGTACATACATATGATATATATACGATCTGTGTGCTATTTTTGTCGATCGAAAACCGTTGCTCTGACTTGATTTGTATTTTTGAATTATTATACTGCATTGATGTATTGTATTTCGTATCTCACACCAAACAGAAAGAATTCGATTTTGAGAATTTGTAAAGATGGTGTTATGTGATATGGGAAAACTGCAAAAATTTGTGATTGTTCTTGATGCAAACGATGGCCCCAAAACAGGGAAGTACCGCTTGAACAATATTAATCCACCATAATTTGCTACTAAATTTATTATACAAATTTTTCGAACCGATCAAGGGCGTGAAAAAGGGTAAAAAATGACCAAACCCAGCCCTAACGTATCAATTCGTGGCCAATTTGGTATCAATCGTCAGCTCTTGAATCGATCTGCATTTCACGATCCTTGATCCCCCATTATTCGGGGGGTGGGGGAATGTTTTAAAAAGGAAATTTTTCCATTTTGGGGGGGGGATTGGGCAAATTTTCCTTCTTTTACTCAGTTGGCCATTGTTCAGATGGCTTCGGATCAAGTTAATCTGATTTGGATCGACTTGTCTCGTCGAGAGCTGTCGATTGATACTAAATTTGACAGGTATTAGGTGTGGTTGGGGTCTCAAAACTCGGAAATATCGAAGAATAATGTGATATTGTCATTGCTGTTTTAGTTAAATTTTGAAAACCAGCAGATTCTGAATCGGGCGGGGTGCACGATCTTGAACCAACAAAACTTTTGATAACCAAAGATAATTAAACACACCAAAAACCATAAAAATGCAAAATTGGGTTTTTGAATTTGATTTATCGATTTAATAGGAGCTCAATGAATCGACTGAAATGTGCTCTTCATTTTTCATCGTTTTTTTGAATTATCATATCTTCTCGAAGTTTGTCCACCATTTTTGTTTCGTCCTGCCATTCTGCTGTTTATCCTTGGTTGACGGCGACATTGGCATTATTGTTTTGCCACTGTTGGCCATTCCAGAACCAGCCACTATTACCACCTTGTTGGTTGATGGCCACATTGGCATTGTTGTTAGAACCTTGGCGTTTCACGCGCTTAAAAGGCGGCGGAGAATTTGAACAAATTCAAAATAAAAAAAATCTTTGCGGCGGAGAATTTGAACAAATTCAAAATAAAAAAAATCTTAAATGGGAAGCACCTGAGCAGCCATTCCGTCCGTGCCAGCTACAATCTGAAAATAATAAATTGGGCAAATTTAAATTAATTAAATTGGTCAGATTAGCTAAAAGTGTGACTAAAACTGAGGAAAAGCATTCGATGAAACATTCGTAACGATTGCCTTTTAACAATACATTCAATCACTACTGACCAACAGAAGGACCAGCAAGAGAAGAGCCATTGGAAGCTTGACAAAGTGAAGCATTTTGATGAGAGAATTCTTGGAGAAAATAAAGAATTAAGCCGATTTTGAGAAAAGGGGATATGATTTAACAATTGTTTGACTGGGCCTTTTATAGGGACAAATTGCCCAATAATTCCGTTTGAATTAGTCATATCCGCCCGCGACCAACACAATGCCAATTTGCTGAATTAAAGACCGAAAATTGGCCTAATAAATAAATGTCGGCAGGCAAAATGGAGTGGTGAATTCGACAAAAGATTAATGAAACGGGGGCAAACAATGATTAACACAACATTTGGCCATTTAAAATGCTAATCTATGAATTAACAAAGATTTGAACGCTTCCGATCCAAACGCCGAAAATTCCGAATGCCGAATAAAACAAAAACAGTCCGAAGGTCGAAAAAAAAAAAAAATTTTTTTTAGCATATTTTTCTTATAGTGTGAGCTAAATTTTATTTTTTAATATCAAAAATTGTTTACATACATAGCTTTTTGAACTTTGTCTATCAATTATTTTTTGCTTAAAAATAGTAGTTACAGCTTTTCCAAATTTTAGATATTTCGAACCCCGAACCCGAATTCGAACAAAAAACTCGAAAATTTAATTTTACACTTGTAAACATATATTATCTTTATGGGGTAAATTAAGTCAGGGAGCACTAATCCGCCGTTATTTTTACGATTTTACAACTGTCAACTGAGCCATTAGCAAATTAAACAAAAATTTCAACAAATTTAATGTGTCAATTTACGAAATTCAACATTACACAAGGCAATTTCATGCTGGGTGGCATGAATCCTAGAGGCATTTTTCTAATTTAAATTCCGAAGTTCGCATCTTTATTACTCGTAAGAAAGCTTTACGCGTCTCTGCTTGCCAATCCCATCATTGTCCTCCTAAATTTTGAGATTATTGTTGATCCACAGACAGCAGCAAACACCCAGCAGACCATCGAACGGATGTGGCGTTCTGCCAAATGGCGCAACAAAAAGCATAGTGGAACTCATCGCCACATGCTCGATAGTTATTTTTGTGAATTGTGGCGCGCAGAAATCAAACGACAAAATATTGACCCGTTTGTCGAAATGTTAAATAACATTTCACAATTCATGCCCCCAGCATGAAATTGGGATGTGCCGAGCCGGACAAAATCCGATTAAATGTGATTCCGATTACGATTCCGATTTTTTTTGAAAATAATTATTTTTTCCAAAAAATTTTATTCGCAGTCAAAATTAGGGTTGTTGGATGACCTTTTCATGAAAACCGGGACCGGGCCTTTACAGGCTTGGGGAAACCTGGAACAGGAACAATTTTTCACCCGTGACCGGGACTAAACCGTGATTATCTAATGTTAAGTTTTTTGATCAAATTTTTTAATATCGTTTTTGTCTTACCTAAAGCATTTTAAACAGGGGTAACATATATCCTAAGCAAATTGGAGAAATAAACAAAAATTACTACAAAACAGAACTAAAAACGTCCGAATTTACCTTGAAGTTTTGAAAATACACTGTACATTTTGTGGAGTGGCAGGCGGTGCCGATAGGCGCCGCCGGGAAAATTTTGAAAATTAGCTGGGTTCCTTATGGAAATTTGTTATAAAAATGGCAGCCCATAAATTCTCAATAAATTACAATTTTAATAATTTAAATCTATAAGAGGCTTTTTGGCCACAAAAATAATTTAAAAGTCGAAAAAATATGAGAGAAATTTAGCATTTATTTCCTTGCATACAAAGTTGAAGTTAAAATTGTAAAATAATTTTTCACTAAGCAGGATTCGAACCCACGGAAGACATAACAGTGATACATACAAGACAAACCACTCGGCCATTAACAATCTCTTTTGTTTAGCGAATTACCCAAATTTTTTCTTAATTTATTCTTGCTAAAAATTCCCTCAAAAAGTCAATTCTTAGGGGTGTAATAATCGGATTTCTAGGCAAAATCCGATTACGATTATCCGATTATGGCCCAAAATCCGATTAAATGCGATTCCGATTACGATTCGGCACATCCCTGTTGTGTAATGTTTAATTTCGTAAATTGACACATTAAATTTGTTGAAATTTTTGTTTAATTTGCTAATGGCTCAGTTGACAGTTGTAAAATCGTAAAAATAACGGCGGATTAGTGCTCCCTGACTTAATTTACCCCATAAAGATAATATATGTTTACAAGTGTAAAATTAAATTTTCGAGTTTTTTGTTCGAATTCGGGTTCGGGGTTCGAAATATCTAAAATTTGATGTCATATTCGCGATTAGCACCCCATTTTACCCTGTAAATGATCTTTTATTTTAAAATTTCAAGGGGGGGGGTCATAAAACAGAAAAGAACCTAAAGTTATACGACTTTTGACACTCGGACCGGTAGACATTTCGGCCGCTCCTTTCAAAAATATGGTCTATATCAGGGTTGTTCCGGGTTACCCGAAAACCTGTGACCCGGAACCCGACCTGAACTTTCTACGGCCGACCCTACCCGAAACCCCACCCGATATTTTTCTTGACCTGGAACAACCCTGGTCTGTATCAATGTTGCCGCGAGCTATTCTGATTGGTTTTGTGTCGGGCACTCGAAGATTAAATTTGCGTATCGGGTTCGGGCGGCAGCAGGCATTTGACAATATTTTTTGGTCTATTCGGCATTCGGACATTTTTTGTTCTATTCGGCATTCGGATTTTCGGCGTTCGGACCGGTAGCCGATTTGAAAATACCAAAAATTAAAATTGTTAGAAATCAAATAATTAAACTTTTTTTCATAAAGATTTTCAAATTTGGCAATTGTAATACAACCAAGATTTTTTCTGAAAATAGGAGAATGCTATTTGAATGTGAAAATGACATTACCTACTGCGAAAAAAAGGTTGCCGCGGGTCGGGAAAAAGTTCGGGTCGAGTTAGGACCGCCAAAAACACTGTGTGTTCGGGTATTTTCTTCTAAATTTAATTTCTTAGGTAGCCCCCTCCGCCGGTGGCTTGCCATTCCTCTTTCCTGAGAGGGTTAAAAAATAGACCCTCCGCCGGAGGGTGGCTTTTTTAAGAATAACGGTAATTGTAATGAATTAAGAAGTACTCAGAGCCGAGTTAAGAATTATTCAAATCTCAACAAAATTTCTCCCACCCGCCCCGATCTTCATTCAGCGGAAAAAGCAAAAAACTTTCAATAATTTTCCAGGCATACAATTGCTTACCAAGCCTTAAAAAATGATTTGGACAGGTGAGATTTTCTATTAGAGATTTAGCTAATGGGTCGAAATTCTATTAATTTACAAATCTACAGTTCCCGTCTTATTTTGCCTAAATTATCGTATTTGTTTATTTTGAGTTGAGAAGTGAATTTTTAAAATTTCAAAAAAATCCCTAATCCACTTAACCCAAAATGAAAATTTCTTGATTTCTATATTTTCAAATTTTCATAAGGGCCGGGGGTTGTATTAGAGGAAATGCTTTGTTTGGTCAGTTTTCTGGACTTAACAAGCACCCTACCCAAATTAAGGTAATCTTAGGCCAGAAAAGCAGTTTTTAGCTGATTTTTAAAAATTCCATTTGTTGGATAAAATTTAAAAGTTTAATGCAATGTAAAACTTCAAAACCAGTGAATTTATTCCTAAAAATTCCGTTATTTCTCTTCTTGATCAATTGAGAACTTGTTTCAATTTCAATTCACTACAGTGCATATTCCGATATGCAATTTTGGGCAATTTGCTATTTTCGGCAGAATTCGTAAAATACAAATTGTGCAAAAAAAGTCTTTTTAATTTATCATTTTTAAATAGAATTTAACCCGTAAGGCTCTTCCAAAAATTAACACAATTAAATTATTTCGAACTTGGTTCGTGCATCTTTTAACCAAAAATGTCGATGTTTTCAGTTGTTTCATTGGTTTTTTGCTTATCGTTTCTTCCCATCAGATATTTCCACCATTTGTTTAGTCCGTTCATTTTCTCATCATTAATTATCCTTGGTTTCTGGCGGCAAATGTGTCGGCACATTGTTGGCCAATCCCATTAGGGCCAGGCGAACAGGCACGACCACCGCCTTGTTGGTTGATGGCCACATTGGCATTGTTGTTAAAACCACCACGTTGACGTTTCACGCGCTTAAAAGGCAATGAATTTATACAAAATCCAATTTACGCATTTATATTATTTGAATGGGAAGCACTTGAGCAGACATTCCGCTGATGTCTGCAGAGACAAATGCAATCTAAAACAAAAAACTGCGTGAAAAAGTTAATTAATAAAATTATTTGAATTGGCCATTATTAGGTAAAAGTGTCAGTGAAAGTGAGGAAAACATTTCGCAACGATTGCCTTTTAATACGTTCAAATACTGACCAACAGAAGGACCAGCAAGAGGAGAGCCGTTGGAAGCTTGACAAAGTGAAGCATTTTGATGAATTCTTAAAGTGAACAGAAATTAAGCCGAATTGGAGGAGAAGAATATGATTTGACAATTGTTTGACTGGGCCTTTTATGGGAACAAATTGTTCAATAACTCCGTTGAATTAGTCATATCCGCCTGCGTGGAGCAACATAATGCCGAATTAAAGACCAAAAATTGGCCTAATAAGTAAATGTCGGCAGGCAAAATGGAGTGGTGAACTCGACAAAAGATCAAAGCAAACAATGATTAACTCAACATTTGGCCAATTAAATGCTAATCTATGAATTAACATTAAAATTTAAACAAAATGTCCCTGAAATAAAAAAATTTTGACTGAAAATTCAAAAATATTTTGACAAACTTTTTGTAATTAAGGTGGGGTAAGATCGTTAACCAAGGGCGTATCCAGCCCCCCCCTCCCAAAAAAAATACTCCTTTCCTCTCTATTAACTGCCTTCGAACCGAAATATAAAATTTTTCCTCATTAAATAACAAAGTGTTATGAAAATGGAAATTTGGAACCTCTTAACAAAATTCCATTAAATTAGCCAAAAATTCCCGGCTGTGCCTATCAGGACCGCCGGACAGCCTCGTAAAAATTTTTTCTTTTGGTTCGAAAAGTTGGAAGAATACACGCACAACAATTGAAAAATTATAAAGAAAATTTGTTTGGCAATGACCTACAATTTTCTCAATAATTTTTTCGATGAAAACCATATTTTCATGGGTACATGACAACTCGCCGACGCCGACTCGCCGATGGATCGACTCGCCGACGGAAGACTCGCCGATAGAATGCATAAAAATAAAACTTCCATAAGCCATTTTTTATTGTGAATTTTCGCACATTGACTTTCAAGGTAAAATTTTGGAAAAACCGCAAGGCGAGGCCTACGTTAGGTAGGGTAATTTCTTTATAATTCCCAAAACAAGCTTCTAGAGGTATTTTGAGGCGCTGAACACGAATATGACTTATTTTTTAACCAGTTTCGAAACCCAAACCTGAATTCGAACAAGGGTTCGAATTTTTTACAAAAATTCTCATTCTAAGTCGCTAAAAACATTTTCCTAGTGGTTTTCAGGGTCGCTGACCACGATTACGACATTCATTTCGACCAATTCCGAACCCCGGATCCAAAATCAAACAAAAGTTCAACATTGCATACGTTTTGAGTAAATTGAGACAAAATTGATTTTAAAAAATATTAGAATTTTTTGAACTTTTGTAAAGGGGATACAACCGACCAAGTCCTTTTTATGGGATGCACCCCTAAGAATCGATTTTTCAATTTTTAAAAATGCACCCCTAAAAATCGTATTTTTCTTGCTCAAAACGCAAAAAAATTTTCCCTAAAAAATCAATTTTTTTTTGGTGGCTCTATTAAAATTAAAAGAAAATTTTAAAATTAAATTTAGTGTATTTTTTCGATTTTTTGGAAAAATTTAAAAATTGCAAACATAAGAAAAAAAATTTTACTAAATCGCTTACCCTAATTTTCGTTTCTACATATTTCATATATATTTTGCAAATTTTTTTAAATATATTTATGTACATACATATGTATTTGGCCATTTTTCGTACAATAAAATTGCCAGCCCTAGTGATATGAGTCCAATTTATGGTTAAACCGTAGATTTTTTTAGTTTTGAACTAGAACAATGTTAAGCAGACCTGTTACTCAATATTATAAATCAGGGGAGCATCGAAAATTTCTTGAAATAAGTACATCACTGGTCAAAAATAAGTACATTTTTTAAAACGTTGTTTTGGCTTAAAAAAACCGGGCAAAAATTTTCAAAAACCGGGCATATTTTTTTAGCCAATGTTTCAATGTAAAACAACGTGAAAATATTTAATCAATATACTTATCACCACATTTCACCAGTATGAGAAAATTGGCTTTGAAAGAAAATAATTATGAGCATTGGGACATGAAATATTTGCATTGAATTTGATTGAAATAAGTGAATCAAACTGTTTTAATTTAAAAACAAAAACCAAATTTTTGAGTGCCGATAGGCGCCGTCGGGAAAATTTTTGAAAAAATTAACTAAATTTGTTAAGAGAAGAAATTGGTCCAATTTCTCGAATTTTGCTTCTTATTTTCACTTGAGACATATTTTTGGCGGCGGTTTGGCGGTGCCGATAGGCGCCGCCAGGAAAATTTTTGAAAAAAATAGTGACATTTTAAGGCAAAAATTAAAAAATGCCCGGTTTTCCAGGTAAAAGGGCATCCCTGAGCAATTCCGCTGGCCAACTCCAAAAAACTTGCCGCACTTCTTTCTCCTCCAATGCAACCCAACTGATTGTTTTCGGGAATCGTTCCAACCGGAACCATTTGTTGATGTAATCAAGTGTTGTTTGGAGGAAAAATTCTAAAAAATCGTTGTCCAATGTGTCCAAATTGCACGGCACACAACTCGCATATTCTTGCCTTTTTTGCTTTTTTTATGCCTTGAAATTCACGCTCATAATCAGCGTGAAATCTATATTTGCGCTCTGGAGGAGCCATTAACTTAAATAAGTTAAAAAATATGTGATACATAGAAATTCCTGTCGAAATATCAAAGCCGGGCAAAAATTTGAATATATTAGTGATACTTGTTAAGAAATTTCGGCTCCCCACGTTTTGTCAACTCATCAAAAACAAACCATAACTTTTTTTATTTATCAACCGAAATCTATAAATTTAGTACCATTGGAAAGCTCTATTAGTTTAAAGACTATGAAGAAGCGAAAGTTAAGCGAATAAGCATCTCGCAAAAAAGTTACATCTTAAAACTCGAAAATTTAATTTTTTTGTCAACTTAAAAAAATGGCTTATCAATTTCCATTTAGAGTGGTTTTGGACCACCACATGAAGTCAGCAAGAACATTGAAAGCAGGTGGGCGCCGCGAATCGGCCCGCGATTTTGCCCACTAACGGCACAAACGTTACATCATCCAGGGCGCGGTGATATGCGGAAATTTTTCAACTCGAAAGCATTAATTAATTAAGTTGTTTTCATTGTTCTAGTTCAAAACTAAAAAATCCACGGTTTAACCATTAAAAATCAAAATTTTAATTGTAGCCAAAATGACTTTTTTTCCTTTGTAGACAAGACGGTGCGTAGACAAAACGGCGCGTAGACATTTGCACTTGTCGATTGGTCACAGTGTCGTTGGTCACCAAAGCCAAAAAAGTCAATTCATCACACTTTAAATTTTGAAATTAAGTCTTTTGGCTCTAGTACATGAATTGTAACAAAGTGGTTTAGTATCAAAAGGGATACCAAATTTATTAGTGTTTGAATGAGACAAAATTTGCTCAAATAACAATGAAAAGGAATCAATGAATCATCCAAATTCGTCAATTGCGCGGCATGTCCTTCTCTTTGTAGTACAAGATGTGTCAAAAAACGAGTACGTCAGCGTCATCTTTGTATGAGGCTTCCGTAAGGATTAGCATGATCATCGCGTTTTGGATGGTGTGCCGTTTTTGGACAAAATGACGGGCAGACCTCGCGGCGTCCACATGTTTGTCCTTGCTTACTTCAAAAATAAAGTCGGAGAGCGTCGGATGGTGATTCAACCGTCCCAAATAAGAAATTGTAACCGATTTTTTAAAGAAATTCCAACCATGAAATGAAGATGGGTGGCTTCAAGCCCATTGTATGTGTTCTGGCAAGGGCAGATGCTGCTTACATTTGCATGTTCCATCAATTAATGGGGAACAGGGCATAACGGACAATGAGTTCTTCTCTTGGATGGACTAAAATGAAAAAAATTGTTAAAGAAAAATGTGTTTTTGGTTGCTTGATCGTGCCGTAGACGATGTTGCTTCTATGAGACGTAACGAACAAGCAGTGCTCACGTCGCGTCTACACAAGGCCATTGAGCGGATAGACGGGCATTGAATTCTGAATTTTAAGTAAAAATTACACAAAAAAAATAATAAAATTCTCTGCCTTGCTGCCTCTGTCCATAGTGAAACATACTGCATTTGAGATCGGAACCAGGGAAAGCAGTTGCAGCCAAAGAAATCTCCGATTTCTCGAAGTCCAACATTATTAAAAAAATATGAATGGTAAGCTGTAATCGTAACTTTTCGTACTCACTATTTTAGGCGCCGGTGCCGTCCAAATGCCAAATACCATTTTTGGTAATAGTAGAGCTGGTCCCCCCCCCTTTTCTCGAAAAAAAATTTTCCGTTTTAAAAGTCATAAAAACAAGTTTCCAGAGGGTTTTAGGGTCGCTGAGCCCGAATCCGACATGCATTTCGCCTAATTCCGAACCCCGGACCCGAATTCGAACCAAAAGTCGAAAATTCAAATAAAAATTTTTTAATAGATTTTGTCTCACTCATTCAAACGTACGAATTACTTCTAAAACACGAAAGCAACACCATTAGGAACAATTTCACTCATTTTAAGTAATTTGAGACAAAATCTATTAAAAATTTTTTATTTGAATTTTCGACTTTTGGTTCGAATTCGGGTCCGGGGTTCGGAATTAGGCGAAATGGATGTCGGATTCGGGCTCAGCGACCCTAAAACCCTCTGGAAACTTGTTTTTATGACTTTTAAAACTTGCAAAATTTTTTTCGAAAAAAGGGGGGACCAGCTCTACTATTACCAAAATATGTTTATGATGGTTTACAGAGCCGCTAATCACGAATCCAAACTCAGATTAGCAATATTTCGAACCCCGAACCAGAATTCGAACCAAAAGTAGAAAATTCAAAAATTAGAAATAATAAATTTTATCGCAAATACAGTTGAGCCATGGAAAAGGGGGTAAGGGAAATTTTAAAAATTTATTTTCGTGTTTCTTTGCACTAAACGATGGGAAAAATGTCTTGAACATTTTTGCTGCTGGGATTAGGTATCTGTTTCTACTGGGGTCAATCAACCCGGAGCAGCTCAAAACGCCCCCGCCGAAACGCCCCCGCCGAAACGCCCCCGCCGAAACGCCCCCAGCCGAAACGCCCCCGGCCGAAACGCCCCCGGCCGAAACGCCCCCAGCTTGAAACGCCCCCGCATCAAAACGCCCCCGCACGCGGAAAAAATATCAACCACATGCCGTACCATTTAAAATCGAAATTTTTTAAAATAAAGCAAAAAACAACAGAAAGACATTTAATATTACTTGCAATTAAATTCCTTCCTTAAAAGCATTAACAAGTTGCCCATTTTGTTCTGTCCATGCCATCCTTCTTTCATAATGACCGGATCGTCCATTCGTTTTCCGCATCCCCAGAACAAATCATGTGGAGAGGTTTCGATTAGAATATTTGAGCCTGTATTTAAAAGCATTTCTTTTAGTGTTCGGTTTTGCTTAAATTTTTCCCGCAATCCGCGCATCATAATATCCTCGCAGACATCACGCCAAATATTTTCTTTGAACCCACTTATCCGCACATTCTTTCCGAATCTTTTAACCACCACCGGATCATTTGCGCTTAGGATCGAATCAGCGGCCAATGTATCCCGAAAAAACAAGGCTTTTTGATGCTGATAGTACTTCTCCGTTGATGAATAGATGACTCCATTTAATTTAAAGGGGGTAATATAGAAATTAGAGAAAGCATATGCTGAACCCCAGAAGCAGAAAAGTCTTTTTCCAACTGCAGTTGGATATGGTGGACTTGAGGTCATCAGTGACACTGATTCATGGTAGCGAGTGATGAGCATTCCATATCAGAAAGAGCAAGCAAAATGCAAACAAAGGTGGTAAATAGAGATCGGAAAACCGGATCAACCAATTAACCGTGTCGTGGCTTGGCCACAACCAATTGTCCCCCGTAAATTATCATTGCATTTACCATTATTTTGTCCCCCGTAAATCATCATTGCATTTATCATTATTTCTCTTTTCTCTTTCTCACGTAAAAACTTATGTTCATTGCTCGCGGGCGGATCCCACCGACCTTTACCCTTCCTGGGATCGCTCTCTGTCACATCCCTCTATTTAACCACATCCCGATCACTAAGAGGGGCATCACTTCTTCTTCCATTCATTCGTTCGTTCATCACTTTTGCTCGTTCGATTCGCTGTGCGCCGCTTTTCCATTTTACACATTGCATATATTTTAATCACTCCATTTTCTCTTGACTTCACCATCGCCTTTTGCCCTTTTTACGGATTTTGTTGTCAGTAATTGTCGGACAAATAAATCGGTTAAAAAGTCCGTTGGTGCAACGAGTTGCTAAGGGTTCGGTTGGGACAAATCACCGTTGCGAACCCACCCCTTACGAGTCCCAACATTACCGATCAATTAATTGATCATTTTATTGATCATTTTATTGATCATTTTATTGGCACTTAATTTTTCGATCAATTAATTGTTTTTTCCGATCTCTAATGGTAAAGCCACCTCGACTGCCCACCAAAAAACTTTGATCTAATTGATTTGGTCCGGTAGCCGTCGACAAAGGTCACAACGATCCGTTCAGCAGTTAGGCGTTTAATTTCAAATAAATTTTCCGGTGTAATATTAAAGTGTGAAAGTTTACCTAGCAGGATTGCTTTCAAGTGCTCATCAGAATGAACATCAAAGTATTTTGATGTAATAAGAAGCATTTCGTTAGACATTTTTCTGGTATAGCATTAACTGAGATATATTAAATGGTTGGTTAGAAGGAACGACAGCCTATTTCTGAACAATTCATTTATCTTCCGTTCGTTTACCTATTAGAACGTATGAACTGTCTAACCATTTATTGTCTGCGTTTCTAACTTCGGGCCGGAAGCTGGGCATAAGGAAGCGACGCTCCATTGTATTGTTAATTTGAATCGGTGCATTATCGCACCAGAGAAAAACATTTGTAAAAACATGCAGAGTTAAAAATATGATGCGGGAAGGGATCGATCAGACATCAACTGACTATAAAACCTTCCTCCTTTTAATGATTTTTGCTCATTTCTTAACCAAAATTTTTTCAATGGCAGCGCAAACAAATTTTCAGCGAATTTTATCCAATAAAGGTACTGAACAAGTTTATGCGGATGGGTTCCTGTACCAAATCAATAAAAAAAGTAAGATAGATCCCTTGCTTCATTTTTGGGTATGTAGTAAGCGTTATGATGACTGTCCGGTACGAATCCATACACGTGGTGAACAAATTATTAAGCGCATTCACGAACACAATCACGAACCCGAACCAACAAAATTCGAACTTAAGACTATCAACAATGTTATTAAATCTAGGGCAAGGGACACGGTTGAACTTCCGGGTCAGATCCGGGATAGAGCTTTAGAGGGAACCAGCCAAGCTGTATTAGGCCAAATTGCAAACAAAAATGCCACAAGACAAATGGTAGAACGGGTTCGAGGCCGAGTCAACCAAGTGCCACCCGACCCGGAGGACATTTCGACGCTACAATTAAGGGAAACTGACAAATTGTTAGAAGGGGAAAATTTTCTTTTGATTGATACAGGGGCTGAAAATGCAGATCCTAATCGTGTTATTGTGTTCGGAAAACATTCTGTTTTAGAATGGGCTAACCTTGTCCAAAATCTTTATATGGACGGTACTTTCAAAATCTCTCCCCGACCTTTTCATAATGGACAAGTTTTCATGGTTTTGGGTAAAAGAAATGGACATGTCTTCCCAATGTTTTATTGCCTGCTTCCCAATAAACAACGATTAACCTATGATAAACTTTTTACAGAAATTAGGCGTTTTTGTCCAAATCTTAACCCTATTTCCGTCGCGCACGATTTCGAAATTGGTCTTTTTCAATCGATCCAAGAAAATTGGCCCGATTGTGAACTCCATGGGTGTTTTTTTCATCTCAACAACTCAATGAAGAAAAAAGTAGCAGAATTGGGGCTTTTAACTCGATACAAAAAGGAACCAATGATTAAAATGAATTGCAAAATGGTCGTTGCTTTGGCTTTCGTACCTTTCATAAGCCTTGAAGATGCTTTTGGGGACTTGCGAGATCATTTTGACAACGAATTTCCAGTGTTGAACCCCCTTTTGGACTGGTTCGAACTAAGTTATTTGGGCCCCTTAAACCGGAATGGGACACGCCGAAGACCAATTTTCCCCCGTGAAATGTGGAATTTGTACGACCGGGTTATAAACAATGAAGACCGGACAAATAATTATAGTGAGGCATGCCATAAAAGGGCGCATAAACAATTGAGCATGGACCATCCATCGATTTTTAGGTTCTTAGAAGGTATAAAAAAAATTCAAAAAGGAAAAGATGCTGACTTTGAAGGTATGATAAGAGGTGATGACCCACCACTTAAACGTAGAAAATACAGACAAATTGACGAAAAAATTTTGGACATTGTGCAGGGAGGATTTCAAAGACGCACGAAAATCGAATACCTTCGGGGATTAGCACATAATTTTAACATGGATAAGTGATTTTCGGCCGTTGCTCCATTTTGGTTTTTTATTTTTCAAACCATTGGGATCACCTCTTGAGGTTTATTATTCCTAATGGTTTTGAAAGATTGGGTTTATTTTAACAATTATTGCGATGCCATTGAAATATCCAGTTTTTATTTTTAAAGATTTTTGTTTGAGCCTTTTTTGGATTTTTCGGCACTTTTAGTATAATTTTTACAAAAAAAAAAAAAAAAAAAAAATGGCGCGTTTCGGTTCTCCATTTCCAATCGCAGGCCTCCTCGTGGCCACGCGCCGGTAACTCCTCTACCTTTTATCTGGTGGAGTGAGGCTAATCCTAAGCCTCAAAAAGGCTAGGACGCGAAAAAATGGACTAGGTTCTCGTTGCTGTGCGATTGTCTCAGCCTTCATTTTTTACCATATTTGTTTTATTTTTTTTTGTCTCGGGGGCGTTTCAAGTTGGGGGCGTTTCGGCTGGGGGCGTTTTGTCGCGGGGGCGTTTCGGCTGGGGGCGTTTCGGCGGGGGCGTTTCGGCGGGGGCGTTTTGGCTGGGGGCGTTTCGGCGGGGGCGTTTTGTAGTGCACCGCAATCAACCCTGCTCTGTCGAATGGCATATAACACATCATTTTCCGAGTTACAGTTCGGGTGGTTCCCTTGTAAGCCCAACTAGGAGCTGAGATATGGCCAAGAGTTTAAGCCTAACAATTTTCGGGGGTCTGACGGAGCGGACCATGGAGTGGGTATTGCATTAGTACCTGTGTTTAAATCTTAACGGTTTCAATAACAACAAGGATCAATTCGAAGTGTTTAATTGATTTATTTCATAACAAACAACTATCGAAAATGAGTTTCGTTTCTACTTCACTTTTTTTCCTTGCTGACGAAGCAAATACGCCCTCAGCGATTGTTGCCGGTCGCGAAATGAGCGCTGTCGGTTACGGCCACGCACCTTTTGACGGATCATTTGGGCTGGCTTTCGCTTGGCCAATTCCCGGTTGGTACGGCCCACGTGCGGTCCCTGCTTCGTAATTAGTTATTCAGTAAAATTGCTAGTTCTGCGCCGACTTTTTTCGGTTTGGCATAAACATCTCTGTCAGGCCGGCCCTCCTTCACTTGCTCCATTCGTTCCTCTTTTGTTTGGTGCCGAATTTTGCGATGGAAATGCTCAATGTCCCCCAGGTGGGGAAGACCATCGACATGGTCAATCCTTTGGCAAAAAAAAACTATTAACAAACAAAGGTATCAAGTGGAAATAAATCACCTAGCAATTTTCTTCTGGTTCTGTTCCTCCAACATCACTTCATCATTTGTACGGCGTTTCGCCCCGCTCCGCTCCAGCCGAGTCTGCAACTGTTGGATGCGAATAAAATCAAAATCTTCGTCCCCAAGAATGCAACTAGAGCTGAAAGCATCATCTGGCAAGTGTTCCGCACCCGGTACGTTGTCAAATACCTGTAGTGCAACCAAAAAAATTTTCGGTGATTTTTTTAATAGATACTTTAGTTTCTCCAAATGCTTCAACATCCCTTCCAATAGTTTGGTCCATCGACGGTCTTCCTCTGTCTTTGTGATGCAACAGTTTGGGATTAATGGTACGCAATAGTGTGATTAATGCACGGGCAGACATTGAGACATTTTTATTGCGTGTTTTTTTATACTTAATGAAAATAAATTTTATTAAATAAGATTTTATTAAGCTATACCTCAGATAAATCTCGAATCATCTCTTCGCTGGCGGCCGCTGGACAGTTGTTGTAAATTTCACGGATTGTATTCAGGCCGACAGTGATGGCTTCTGGTGTATTGCGATCCGAGACAAAATTCTGCGCAACCACACGAATCTGATAATAGCAAATAAATATCTCAAATATTAAGAAGTGAAAGGTCGGATTTGAAAGTGATGGTATCAAGGGTTAAATCCCTTAAAAATCGGTATCATTGAGAAAGATCGTTTTTCCAGACTCAAGTTTTTTTTTCTTTTACTTCCTACTCCCCTTGTCCTATTCGTCCGATTTTTTTACCAATTGTTCAACAACATCAGGTGGAACTAATGAGTGGCAAGCCTGTGCGGCATAAAGTAAAATATGTGTCACATCCTTCTGCTTAGGGCGTAAATAACGATGCAGATGGGAATAAAATCCAAGTGTCTGCAGTCGATGCACACCGATAATGCGGGCGCACAATGAGAGTTGAAGAAGCCTGTAAAAAAAAATTGTGCCGCTAGCAGGGGTCGAACCTGCGACCTTGGGCTTATTAGACCCACGCTCTAACCGACTGAGCTATAGCGGCTAAACATTATTTATTTATAAATATTTAATAATAATATAAAAATGCAGAAATGTAAATCGCCACCTTATCGCGTATTTTTCATTGCGTCGCCGGCCCTCAAGCTCCCCAAAGAGACGATCGGCAAAATTTTGCGGGTCGTAAATGGCACGGATTGCCTCCAAGTTGCATTGGCTGAGCTCTTTAGGGGGTCCCTCCATTTTTTTACGTTGTAGACCGATGGCCTTCTTCGCCTGATCCAACTTCTTGTTGCGCTTACGCGTTTTTTTGGCATGTCGAAACTGCTGCATCACCTCCTTTAGCGTCCTGGGCACAAAAAAAAACACACATACACAATGATCTACTCTCGTAAAGCTGGATTTTGTAAACTTTAAATCATTTTCTCAAAAAAATAGCTCATCCCATGAGCAGGGATAAACACGGTATAAATCCGGGAACAGGACAAAATCACGCCGCCGAAATCACGCTGCCGAAATCCCGCCGCCGAAATCACGCCGACCGAAATCACGCCGGGACAAAATCACGCCGCCGAAATCACGCAGGCCGGCCGGGACAAAATCACGCCGCCAGAATTTTAAAAAAAATTTATATTAGGTCGCCAAATTAAAATTAACGAATCTCATTAACCATCTGCGTAACTTTCTTGGATTAAATAGATACTTTTTTTTATTACTTATGCAAAAATTTGTAGAGAATTGTCTGGCAGCCTTCGTTCCGCATCCAATCTTTGCTCTCTCCCATTCAATGGCCAGAATAGGCTCCTTTGTCCACAACTCCTCAAGGTTGCGAGAATACTTCTGTCACTACATCAAGTCCACCGTATCCGGTTACAGTCGGAGAATATTTGTGCTTCTGGGGACACCAATTTGCCTTTTCGAATTTCTACGAAGCTTCTTTTCATTTAAATGGGAAAACCTATTCATCGACTGAGCAACACTACCAACAACAAAAACTTATGTTTTTTGGTGACATAACTGAAAACGATTATGAGCATTAAGGACCCGGTGGAAATTAAAAAATTTGGAAAGAATGAACGGATTCAAGGATTCAAATTAAATGTTTGGCGCGGAGTTTGTGAGGAAGTAATGATGAGAGGACTGATATGTGAGAGAAAAATATGCGCAAAATGAGCCCTTGAAGAAAATGCTCAATCCATTTTCAATCGCAGGCCTCCTCGTGGCCACGTGCTGGAAACTTTCTATCTTTTTTTTCTTGGACAGACAGGCTAATCCTAGACGAAAAACGGCTAGAAAGCGAACAAATGGATTTTTTTCTGAAATCTTAGCGGCGTGATTTCGGCCTGCGTGATTTCGGCGGCGTGATTTTGTCCCGGCGTGATTTCGGCCGGCGTGCTTTCGGCCTGCGTGATTTTGACGGCGTGATTTCGGCGGCGTGATTTCGGCGGCGTGATTTCGGCGGCGTGATTTTGGGGTGCACCCATAAATCCGTCATTTAATGAAAGAAAGTATATATAACTTAAGACGCACCTAGCCTCTTGACGGTTGCCCTCCTCCACCGTTTCGTCCTCATCAGAAGAATTCCCATCAGTGCACTCCTCATCCCGTAAGGAACCAAGAAAAAAACGCATGCCACTAACCTGGAAAAGCGACTGAACATGAACAAACCCAGGCCCGTATCCAGGAAGAGGGGAAAGGGAATGCTTTTTCCCCCATAAAAGGAAGGAAAATATGCCCAATCCGCCACCCCCCCCCAAAAAAAAGGACGTACCGAGGAGGGTGGGGTACGATATTATATCTTTGTCTACCTGAATTCGTTGTACGCGATGGAAAACGCATTCTGACAATGCGTTTACAACATTCGCATTGCGTAGGTAGTGGCGTCGATATGCAGCAACAAGTGCCAATTGAGCAACACGAGCACAGACCTTCAATTGATTGCACAATTAGATATAGGTATACCCACTGTAATTTGGACAAATAGATGATATAACTGCTTTAAAATCATCCCACCGCTCTTTCATCCTTGAGCATGTTAAACAGTGTTTGTTGCAGCTTTTGTGCACTTTGGTGATGAATCGTTGCTTTTTTATGTTTTCGTCTTTTCACTTTTTTTGTTCTTTTTTTGGTGCAGCGTTTGATGAAAACAATCAAAGCACCAAGAACAAATTTTCTTAAATACACCAAGAACCAATTTAATAAAATACACCAAAACAAATTTGCTTGAATACAAATATTTAAAATAATATTGTTTCAAGAAATCACCTCAGCTGCTTGTCGACGCAGCGAAGCAGTTCAAAAAAAAGTTTAACAACCTGTAAAAAAGTTAGATTATTGCTATAATTTATTTTTGTTTCTTGTTTTAGATATTTGTTATTTAATAAATTTATGTGTATATTTTAAACCCTTTTGCAGGTATCAGACCTTGTGCATGTCCAAAGCGCGTGCCATCGTCAAACGCATGATGCATTTGCAGAGAACGCAACGCATCTCCGATTCCATTTGCTCCGCACGAGCAACATCGAGAGTGCCGAGCACCAACGAACCCAATAGAGAGGCTTTTTCTAAGGTCGACTTTTATGTAGAAAAAACAAATCTTACTATCAAATAGGATCCAAATCTCAAGTTTTGGGATACGTTTCGTTATATAAAGTAAAGAACCCGGATAATGAATGGCAGTCGAGGACAGGAAATTGCACAGCTGAAGAATAGTGTCGACACTTGTGCTGCAACATTAATATTTCATTATGTGACCAAAAGAATAGATTTAAAAAAGCAAAAAAAAAAAAATGTTGAAGTAAACAAGGTACCTAAAATCGTTTAAATCCCTTATGAGAAAGTCACGCCAGTACTGTGGTCTAAACCACAGGAAATTTTTTTATTCATTTAAACATGTTTCCACAGATTTTTTTGGTAGCTGGTCACGAATATGAATCAGATTGGTGCTATTTTGAACCCCAAACCCGAATTCACCATTAAGAAAGAATTTTTTCGTTAATATTGTGCTTTGGTTGCTTTCATTGTTGAGATTTGTACAGATTTGATTGTACCTGTGTAATACGGGTTGAATTTCAAGTAATTTGAGCAGTCGTTGGAAGTGCTCAAACTGTTCACCAAATTCTTCCGCATAACTAACGGGATCAGCTGCCAGTTTTTCGCGCAACAGTGCCAAATTACCATCGCAAACTTTAAGACGACGACACAAGCCACTTGCCTCGTTCAATGAAAGCATTATCTCAATTCTTCGGCCCCCTAAATTATAGAAAAAAGAATAGATATATACAATATATAGAATAAATATATTCAATAGTAGTATTATTTTTACAAAAAAAAAGTAGCAATTTAAGAGCAAGATAAAATTTCTATTTGAAAAATTCATTGTAGATCATGGAAGCCAAATCAATTCCTCTTTACTCCTCCGGTGCCCCATCCGTCATTCTCTTTCATCAACTGCTCAGATTCCTCCAATGACTTCCAGAGCTGCTCTTCCAGACGACGACGTCGCGTATGCTTCATGTAAATGCCTGGCGTAGTCACCGGTATGGTCAGAAACTATAATTGAATGTTTTTTTCAGATAAAGTAAAAATTTGAAGCATTATAGTAATTAGTATAGATCGGATTTTTCAAATTCGCCAAATCGGGCCGGGCTGACTTTTTCAAAAACAACCGGGTTCCGGGCCCGGCCGCTCCCAACCCGGATAACCCGGTTTTTTCCAAAAATCACCGGGCTGCCGGGCCCTGTAAAACTCGGCACCGGGCCCGGTCCGGTCCGAACTCTAGTAATTAGGGTTACATGACATTTGCGAGCAATGTCCGGGCTGAAAAAGTCCGGACCCAAATACCCAGCCGCAATGTATATTAGCGAAACCAACTTTATGTGATTTGTATTTTCCATCGGTGAAGCGCAAGTGCGTCTGAATGGTAGGCGAATTCTGGAGCCAAAAATATTTATACCTAAAGGAAATTTAATTTTTTCAAGAAATTTTTTTTTGTATTTGCTTCAATTCATCATGGCGTAGCATTTGCTGTTGTCGACGCTCCTCCCATTTCTCCCAATACTTCCAACCATCTTGGTCCGGGTCCAAGTCTTCGAGCTCCTAATTTGTTGAAAATGTTATTTACCATAAATTTTTGATTGAACCTTTGACGGTTCGGTATCCAGTTTGAACAGCCATTGAGGGTATTCTGAGTCGGGTTTAATTATAGGGCCATGCTCCTTCACTGGAAAGAGAAACAAGAGCAAATGGATTCTGATAAAATTGTTTATTAGAGGTCTCAACCTAGTATGCAAATTAATTATAGGTTTACTAAAGTCAAACCAAGACAGGCCCGTATTCAGGGGGTGGCACGGGCTTGAACCAAGTAATTAAGTTTTTGGTCTGAACATTCGCCCATTTTTGAACCCCTACCCGGACTAGATAAAAGTCGAAAATTTCAAAACCAAAAAACGATTATGTCATAAATCACCTAATGCAGGAATTGGCCGTTCGCTATTGTTATTTTGCACTATAGATTTTTGGTCTTTGAAATTTTTGACTTTTTGTTTGAGTTCGGGTCAAGGGTTCGCAAATGAGAGAAATATGCTGGATTAGTGATCAGCGACCACGAAACTCCCGGAAATTTTGTTTTTGTGGCTTTTTTTAACTTCGAAAAATTGGAAAAATGAGGGGGTGGGTAAGCCGAAGTATTTAAGAAAATTCTCCTAAAACTGTCGCGCTCTAAATTGGAAAGAATCGTATACTCAAAATCTACTCAAACATTCGACAAAATATTATGTTACACCCGATATTGAAAATCACACGATATTGAACGAACATTGAAGGTTTTAGACGAACATTGCCAAACATCGAGTAAAAAGAGTCTAAATTTCAAAACAAAGTTCGGGATAATGTTCTGTGTCGTATTTCGAACAAGTTTGTAAAATTATGGGTCTTCATATAAACTCCATGTTTGCGTAAAAATTCGCCAATGTTCGTTCAATATCGGGTGAAACATAGGCTCAACTGCAGATTACCCGACCTTAGAAATTTTACACGACCTTAAAATGTTTACACGTCCTTAAAAAATTTACACGACCATATAAAAAAATACACGACCTTTTAAAAAATACACGGCCATAAAAAAAAAATACACGACCATTAATAAAATACACGACCATAAAAATTTCGCTAGCAAAATAAACTGAAATCTATAATTATTTTGATTATTGGGATACCAGACAGAGAGCAGTCGCGTTTGACGAAATATTTTTAATTAGGTTACCCGACAGAGAGAAGTCTGATGTTTCTGAGCATACGACGTTGGATTTCTATAACTTCATAAGGGATGTCACTCAGACGTGGGCGGAGCGAATTCAAACAGCCGAAAAACTGGGGGGGCTTGGAGCCATAATCGAAATTGACGAATCAAAATTTTATAGAGCTAAGTACCATAGGGGACGCATGATTAGACGAGAACAAGACTCTGATTGGGTGTTTGGCTTAATAGAACGTGGAACTAACAAAATAAGGCTTTTTCCGGTTGGTAGACGGGATGGGATGCTAACACATTGTTGCCGCTGATTGCAGATAATGTTAAGCCGGGCAGTTTAATAGTCTCAGATGGTTGGGTACTTATGGTGGTATAAGGAATCTAAATTTTTATGGTCGTGTATTTTTTTTAAAGGTCGTGTTAATGTCTTATGGTCGTGTAAAAATTTTTATGGTCGTGTAAATTTTATATGGTCGTGTAAATTTTTTAAGGACGTGTAAACATTTTAAGGTCGTGTAAAATTTCTAAGGTCGGGTAATCTGCAGTTGAGCCAAAAAATTCACGAACATATGCAGCAAAATTAATCATCCATTCTTTTTGGATCATTTCATCAAGAAAAACATCACTTCTTTCGACCTCCACGCTCCTTCAACTGGAGTTGAACCGAAGCATTTGGCATAAAGTTGTAGAAAGCCAATGTTTGGTTGTCTTTCAAGAATATTCCCTGAGGAAATGAAACCGAAATTACAAATGTTGCCTAGAGCATTGGAAAACATGAATTTCGTTTACCTCATACACCAATTTCTGTTTAGTTGCAGGTACGCTGGACTTTTCTTGGATCAGCGATTTCAATGCAGTAACCTGAACACGTGTAATAGATTTCTAGATTAGGAGAGAGAAAAATGCATAAAGCGCAAAATTCCATAAATTTTGTTTTATTTAAATTTCGGCTAAAAAATGGGCTCTACTCGAGAAATCGTCGAAAACCGACCGATGAACTGATGTCCAGCTGAATTTGAATTGTGCTGCCCTTCAAGTTCCACTCGTCGTTTTGTGGCGTGACAATTTGCACAGTGATTTGCCCATTGACCTAAAATGTTGAACGAGAGGGGTCAAGCAAGTAAAATCTAAAATGCTGAACGAGAGGAGTCAAGCAAGTAAAACCTAAAATGCTCGATTTTTG
This sequence comes from Heterodera carotae, assembly GCA_024500135.1. Classification (NCBI taxonomy): domain Eukaryota; kingdom Metazoa; phylum Nematoda; class Chromadorea; order Rhabditida; family Heteroderidae; genus Heterodera; species Heterodera carotae. Next base: position 28,223 of record JAKKIK010000258.1, read on the forward strand.
GGTTTGACAGTGCGAAGGTTGTTTTCACATGTTTCTTGAAATCTTTCTGATTGAGGGGAGAGGGAGTGAATTTTCCCACTTTACTCAAGCAACAGTGCTGTTAAGAACACTAAGACCTTCTGTAACCAGCGCTCCTCAGGCTCCAGTGTTTCCTCACGCGGACGTTTGCTCGGCGGTTCATCACCACCACCGGCAGCGCCTCCCTGTGGCGGCGGGGGCGGCATGAATGCACCAGGTGGCGGAGGACGCAACATGCCTGGAGGATGCATTCCAGGCATACCTTTAAAGGAAAGGTGAAAATGACTGGTTGAAACAAGTTTAAAATGATTGTTGGTTCTTGTGTAAATTCGTTTATTTGTTATTTCTGCCTTGTTGCATATGCGGAGGCATTTGCATTGCGCCCATGCCATGCGGCGGCGGCATGCCAACATGCGATTGCGGCATCATAGGCGGACGCCCACCCGGGGGCATAAATTGTTGTTGCATTGGCGGACGAAATTGCTGCTGCTGCTGTTGTTGATGCATCTGAGTTTGCTGGAGATGCGGCGGTGGTTGCTGCTGGGAGTGCGCCGGAACAGGTACAATTTTCTGTACGTTGGACCCCATTCCAGCGGAGGTGGGCGGATGAGACGGCGGGCGATGCTAAAGTTTTGAGAAATGTTGCACTCATTATTGAATTTCAGAAATTAAAATATTAACGGATTGAGCCATTCCCGTCGGCGGTTGTCCACCACCAAAATGATGGGAAGATGACGAAGTGTGCGGCGGCATCGACGGTGCCATTCGGTCAGCTGCTGGGTTCGGCATATAGCCGTGCTGACGCTAAAATAGGCGAAATGGTGGAAGAAAATTTTACTATACAACGGACAAAAAATTTCTCTAAAGTTCAAATTCCAATGAAAAATGGCGCAGTTCAAGAAAATCCTTAACTATTCGAATGTTTTGGATTTGTTTTTAAGCGAACAAATTAGGAACGCCTGAACAAAAGAACAAAGAATGAAAGCATTTATTAATTTTCCCACCTGTATTTCATTGATTTGTTGCTCCAACGACACGCTTTGCTGTGCCGCGCGAGTGGTCGCGTCGATTGTTGACAGTTGTCCATCCCAAATGGTCTTTGAGTCCGCTCGCGCCATTTGACGTTCCTCTTCCCCCAGCTTTTTGCCGATGATTGTCTGCTCAGCACCCTTCTCGCCAATGCCGAAAATGTCGGTACGGCGTTCGGCCAGTTTAGCAATGTTTCGACTGATCTCTGCCCCGGGTGCCATCACCAAATCCTCGTCCTGACGGTCCATTTGTTCACTGTAATGCCCAATAAAAAGATGAAAAATTGGGAGAAAAACATCGCCATCATGGCAGATTCTCAAGTAACACCAAATTTTAGTTTTAGTGAAATGGAATTAAGGCCCATAAGACTCGTTAAAACAATAAAAGCCATACCGATCGCGTTGCTCTTTGAACTGCGGGTCCACTGTGTTGTAGCGGACATGCTCGTGCAGTTTGTCTGCCGGAATGCGTTCGTTGGTTAGCGGTGAAATGATGTACTTATCCGAAGAGGCAGCCACAGCTTTGGCCACCGGGCCTCCACGGGCTACACAAAAAAATTTTGTTTTGATTTATTTATTTTGGCGTTTTGTTTTTTCTTTAATTGTGTCATATTTTTTATGTGCCGTCTAATTTAATTGTGTGTGTGCGCGGATAAAAAAAACAAAAAAAGGACTAGGCCCTTGCGTCGGGACATTAGGGAAAAATAGGAGTGGGATTGCTGCCTCGGGGGCATTTCGGTGGTAGAATGGCTAACTAGTTAATGTCGAAATGTAATCGAAAACATGAAAAAAATACATTTTTTGGGGTCGTAGTCGCGTATGATAACGCTGCCAACGTTGGGCGCCGCGGGCGCCGGTTGTGTCAGGGTTGAGCCGGTGTGCTGCTTCTCCGCCCCAATGTTCAGCCGTTGATGAAGCTCGCCCGCCGCTTCGTCTGCCGCCTCGGCGTTATGGGTCGCCTCTTCTTCACCCGACTCAGCACCGAGCTCCTCGTCCGATTCAACCTTTTTGAGTTGACTATCAAATATACCAATTCTGGTCCGTGATTGGCCAAATCAGGCCCGTAAAACCAGGGGAATGGGGGAACGCTCTCGTTCGAGATTTTAAATAACCTTATTTTCTCGATGAACGAGAATGCGCGCAGAATAATTTCCGTTTATTATTAAGGCGATGGCTGATCAAATTCAGTGGCTTCCCATTGTTCGTTTTCGCCCACCAATAAATGCCCGTTGCCCCACCCACCTCCATGGCCACACTCTCTGCAGCCGCTTTGGCCGCGTCCGTGCGTTGTTGCAACAAAATACGCGCCCCTACGTCCCTTGGCGTACACAGAGGTGGCAAATTCACTAAGAAAAGGAAAAATTATCCAGATTTTGGTTGCAGTTTGAGAATTCTGACAAGCCCTAATTTTACAAACAACGGCTCGACGATTTTAATATTTTTTTACATTGAATTTGTAAAAAAGGCCAAATATCTGCTAATAAATTCAATGTTGCAACTATCAATATTTTTTGCAAAATTTTTTCGGCTCACGCGTTTCGCTGGGCTGAAAATCCACCGTTTGGACAACAACAAATTCGTGCCAATCGATTTGGTTGTACGCAATGCGTTCCTTCTCCACCGCTTGGTCCTCGCGATCCTTCATCGCTTTCTGATGTTTGTCCCAACCGACGCGGTAACGCACGTCCTCCAAAATTTTGTGCTGACTGAGCAATGCGCGCAATTCGTCCACAATGCCTTTGGGCGGAATTAGCACCTGACAAAATTTGACGCAAAATTTCAATCGGTTTTTATGACAGGAAAATGTTTTTTTAGTTGTGGCCAAATCTTCCAATAATATTACATTTGGAAATCTAGACCAAGTGCGTCAATTGTAAGACCCCCGATTCGGGATTTTCCTTGCCTGGCCAAAAAAAACATTTAGAGGGGCAGATTGTCCATGTGTAATTTTATGCTTAACGAAAAATGCATTCATTAACCTTAGTGTACTGCTCGACAAGTTTGGTGAAGTATTGAAAATTGGAGTGCTGCGGCTTCAGAAAATCAAATTGGAAGTTGCGCACCTCGCGGTTCATCAGCTGAGTGAGGAATTGGCGTCCGTTCCGCGCCACAAACAAAGCGGTTAAATGGATGAGATCCCTGAATTTTAAGGGTGCCACATCGGACAATAATGAAGCCGATTTTATTGGAGGCATTCTAAGTGTCGAAGCATTAAAAGAATAAAATTCAGAAAATTGGAGGCATAAAAATAGGAAGAAGTACAAAAAGCACTCTCCTCATCTATCCAAATGTAATTCTCACAAATCGAATGCGTTCAGTGTCGACGGCTCGGCACAGAATTCGAACGGTTTTGGCGGATGACGTGGAATGAACTCGGCCCGTTGCAAATGCTCACGGACAGCCTCCGGCATCTTTACTTTGGACTGAGTGTCCGCCGACACAACGCCCGTCTCAAACTCGTTGACCTATTGGAAGAAAAACCCAAAAAATGACAGCACGTAATATTTAAAGCAATTTTTCACAAAACTTAAAGCAAAAAAAGGGCGGGTGAAACTGGAAAACTAATTTGAACAGGCTAATTATATCGGGATTGATTGGCAAGGAAATAAATGTGCGTGGTGCAAATGGCTATTCTCTCATCCGCTGTTAGCCCCAAAAGACGAAATGCTAATGCATTAAAAACAAAAACCTTGTTCCGGTAGTATGCAAAGTATGGGTCGGTAGGATTGAGGAAGTTGAAACGCATGTTGGACGCCTCGCGCTCTTTGATTTTCAGCTCAAATTCTAATCCATTGCGGGCGACAAACAACGCCGTTTTGTCCACAATTGCTGTGAAAGTGGTAATTCGTAAAAAATAGACCGATGGGACATTGTTTGTTGCATTTAAATTTAAAAAAATCACAAAACACTCTCTCCACTATAAATCACACCAGGGGGCAACAAAAACGAATCTCAAAACCGAGCTCATCTCTAGTTGGTACTCCACTTTTTTTTTGTTTTCGAAATTTCAAAAAATATCACCAATCTGAGCTCATATTAGTGACCAGCTATCACGAAAACGCCTGTAAACATGTTTCAATGCCTTTAAACTAATTTTTTATGTGGTCTAACCCGCATAAGTACACCGATTATTGTGTCCGCATAATTAATTCTTTCCGGAGGAAAGTCCGATTATCTACTATAAGTCCATCCAAAACTTCTCATGGATTAAAAAAAATAAGCAAACTTCGAATGTCCGGTGGTGGAATAATCAGTCCGACAATTTGTTTCCCACTCATCGACGGCTCGTTGTTCTGCGCGTCCTCTTCTCGGTTGGACACGCGCTCGGTAGAAGGCGGTGGCACCACCGCTGTTGTCGCCGGCGGTTGTGCCGTGGCCGGCGGCTGCAGCCGACGCAACGGCATCACCGGTTTGCCCTCATCCAATTTAGGAATGACAATTTGCAGTGGCGGTTCTTGTGCCATAGTTACGAGGAATAAAAGTAATAATAATTGATTATCTTTGCTAAAAAGTAATTTGGTAAAATAACACTAAACAGAAAAATCTGTTTGACAACGCATTCGACGAACCCGGAAAAAACATGATGAGGAAAATAAACTCGAATTTGAGAAGGCGGGATAGTATTCATTTTTAATCCTGCACGGGAGCGCAGACAGTTAGAGGACAGACATTTAATTTATATTCTTGGCGTAGTGCCTACACTCGCCGATAGCGATAGTCCAATTTTTGGCCATAATTTCTTATTCTCAGCTATTTATAGAAACCTTGTATCATCCGAAGATCTTGCTGGGAACTATGAATAAGCAAGTTGAGATTAAAAATGTTGTGACGAATGAGTTATGCTTTGTAAACTGACAAAAATTGGTTTTGTAGAATTAAAACTAAGTAAAAAACGATTGGCCCAAAGAATGTTTTCCTTGTAACTACAATACATCTGAAGGACCTTGCTCTGGTTAGATGACTAAAATATATATTAGTATTTTAATGGATCTGTTGGCCGTATGAATAACAAAAATGGTTCTTCGGAGTTTAACAACAAACTCAAAAATAAGAAAAGTTGCAAAACAAAAAGAATGATGTGTCATCAGTGAATTGTTGATTGTGTTCAGCTTTTAATTGTGGCCATCAACTGAATTTTGTCTGCGAAAAATCCATCTCCGGATGTTGCTCCATAAACCTAAAAGAAAGAATATAAGCCCGGTCGCGGGTTTTTAAAAACTCCGGTCTCTACTATAAAGTGATGTCGCTTGCATTCAAAACGGCACTTATTTTTAAATAAGCATTGCTGCCTAGACTGACTGAGTATTCAAAATTTATTCCAAAAGCCCAAATCTGTTATATATCAGTCGGAACCCGATGGTTCAACTCACTTCTTCAGAATGTCTTGTTTCTTCTTCTCCTCTGAAGTGGGCAACCCGCGTTCCTTCTGTCGCTGATCGAACATCATTTTTTCGACCATTGAGCGCGTTTCGCCGTCCAAATCCTAAAAGGTATTAGTATATATAAATAGTATGAATTAACTAATAAAATTCCGCTAATGAAGAGTGACGCAAACCGAAAGTTTGGAGTTCTCGGGCTGCACCTGCAAAAGCACAACAATTATATGTCATTTGTGTGACAAATTAATAGGTCCGGGTCAGTGTGGGCGCCATGTTTTTGGCTATAACTGTTATTAGTTTTTGGCTATAACTGTCTATATATTTTTTTTGTTTGTTTGTCATTCTATTTGACAAAATTTGTACCACCATATGAATTAGAAGCTATGATGAATAAGCAGAAGCTAAACGATTCAGCAACTCTAGACAAGGTCCGTAGGCGGACAAAAGGGGGGGGGGAGGGGTCAGAGCCTTGGCTATATGAAGCATGATTGACCCCCCCCCCCCCCCCCCCCTTCTACCCATTCAATTTTTACGAAGTGAAAAAACTGAAGAAGAAAAAGCTTTATATGATTTTTTGTTGCTCTCACAAGAAAATTTTTAAGGTAAAATAGGATTTTTGTAAGGAAATCGAGGCCAAAAACAAAAAAAAAATTTAGGAAAAATGATGTCAAACTCAAAACTAACGCACCTTTTGGGTATCAATTTCGGGGTCGCCCTGCAGCAATTTGTTCCACCAATGCATTTGATTGATCTGATCAAAAAGAAAATGTCAGAATTTGAATGGTTTTTCAACTCGTCCAACCTTTTCAAGTGTGATGACTACGCAGCGTTTGTCCTCGATGACCCAAGTCATTGATTCCACCTGTTTTTTGAAGTTCGATTGGGATTGACTCAACGAATTAAGACCGATTTTTTCATAAACATTTTAGCGCAGGTGCGATTGAAAGATTTATTCAGAACATTTCTTATTAGTAAGTCAATCACATCCCTGTTTTAACGTCAAAGCTACATCATTTAAACGTAAAAAATATTCTAAAATTTATTGGAAGCCCCCTTCCCGCCCATAAAGCGCAGCATTGTCCAGTATTGTTTGATGGACACTACCTTTATCTCCTCATTGAGCTGACCGTCCACAACGGGCGCTTGTCCGCGCAGGCCAACCTTCAGATGGCGGCGTTTGACCTCCACAATCAAATCTTTTGACTAAATTTAGACGGTTAAAGAGAATAACAAATGATGGAAAGGAACACTCTTAACAAATTCATTTTTTCATCGGAACCGACAAAAAAGCCTCGTAAAAACTTTTTTTTACTGGTATGAGCAAAGAAAAAAAAAGTGTCAGCCGAAGGCTCCATGAAAAAGAAACCATAAAGATCGACTTTTCATTTAGCCTCCCAGGAAAACCATGGTTTGGATACCTTGCTATATCCATTTATGCAATTACCAAACATTCATCCGTTTGTCCTTACTTTGAGCGCAAAGCCAAGCGATGGGAACGGAATGCGCACTTCCAATTCGCCGAGTGTCTGTGTCCATTGGTAACGTTCAAGGTCACAACTTAACACGATAAACACATTAAAACTGATAAAGGAAGGATAAATTTTCATTTTGACCAAAAAACGGGACTGAGGGCCCCGGTAAAACCCTTAGATCCCCCATCAGTCTGACTATGGAACGCGCTCAGGGATGTCCTTTTACCTGGTAAACCCGGCATTTGCCGGGTTTTGGGGGTCCGTGCCGGGTTTTTGCCGGGTTTTTGAAATTGCCGGGTTTTTGCCGGGTTTTCGGTTTTTTGCCGGGTTTCCTGTTTTCCACTCATTTATTTGAATTTTATTAAACATTTCTCTAAAATTTACCAAATTTTTTCAATTTTTGCCTTCATTTGCATTAAAATACCACTATTTTTTCAAAAAATTTTCTGGCGGCGCCTATCGGCACCGCCAAACGTTCGCCAAAAATTATGTCTCAACTGAAAATAAGACGCAAAATTCGAAGAAATCGGACCAAATTCTCTTAACAAATTTAGTTAATTTTTCCAAAAATTTTCCCGGCGGCGCCTATCGGCACCGCCGACCCCTCCCATACCAAAAATTTGGTTTTTTGTTTTTAACCTCCAAAACATTGCCAAATTTGCTCAAACAGGTGAAAAGTGGTGATAAATAATATTGTTTAAATGTTTTTGACGTTTTTTACAGTGAACAATTGACCTAATAAAATTGCCGGGTTTTTGAAAATTTTTGCCGGGTTTATGCCGGGTATTTCAACTGGTTTGCCGGGTTTTCGAGTTTGGCCAAGGACATCCCTGAACGCGCTCACCCATTGCCCGCGTTCGGCTTCATTTTGTTGCTGTCGCCCTCCTCTATTGGCGTCGTCCCATTTTCGGAAGATTTTGCGGCGTCGGCCATCGATTCGTCAGTAGTGGTCGTTGCTTGTTGAGCCATTTTTCTAAATTAAAAAATCTAGTTTGCAGTTATTTATTTTTTAGAGTTCGCGTTTGGGTTTCGAAAGTTAGTAATGAATGTAAAATTCGGGGAAAGCGCTCCGAAGACCCAGGGAAGATTATTTCCAAGGAAAAGAATATGTTGAACTTTGAAAAAAGAAGTACCAGCCTTAGTACCATCAAAAACAAGAAAAAAACACAAACTCAGCGTCCAATTTCTGCTGCAATTCCACCGCCTCCGCGTCGGTAAGTTCGCGAACGCGGGTAAAGTCTGCTTCATCTTTGGCCTTTTGGGCGGCCCTTCGCTCGGTCAACTTTCGCTCCTCGGCTTCCTTGCGTAAACGCTTTTGTTCTGCCTCCTAAAATGCGGTACTGATGAAACATTCATTTAGGCATGACACCAAATCTCAATTTTAATCCGTCAAGTTTTGGCGTTTTCGGATGTACATATATGACAAATATCAGGATTTGCGGATAAATTTTTTTTATAACTGAGGCGACGCAAACAAGAAAACCTTTTTTGCCCCGGATGCATGCTTTTCAAAAGCACTGATGACAATTTGACGCGCGGCGTCCACTGACACGCCCGTGTAAAAGTCAGTTTTTCGGGAAAGAAACGAAAAAATGTGGTCAAACAGCTCGGGCACTCCGCCGCCCAATGAAGTTGCCAACGAAAGCAGAACTCCGTCCACACGTTCCTGTTGGTCTGTTGAAATTGAGGACATAGCGAGAAAAAACAGTGCTAAATTTCACAGGAAAATAATTCTCAAATAGATGTATACAAAATCAAAAATATTAACTAAAAAACTTTTTAAAAGGTCAAATCAATAAAGATTCGGCCCCGACGATTCGGCCCCGCCGATTCGGCCCCAAGAATTTTTTCCGAAACGCCACAGATACTGAACGGTGCTGTATGTTTTCGTCAGTAAACGATTTCGTCAGTAAATGATTTCGTCAGTGATTAAATTCGTCAGTGAATTATTTCGTCAGTGAACTATTTTCATTTATTTTACTGTTTTCCATTTTTTTCGTCAGTGATTAAATTCGTCTGAGAAATTTTTTCGTCAGTGAACTATTTTCATTTATTTTACTGTTTTCCAGAGCTAAATTTTATTTTTTAATATTAAAAAATTATTTACATAGCTTTTGCACTTTGTCTATCAAATATTTTTGCTTAAACAGCTACAGCTATTCGAAAGATTTGTTCTTCTATTCGAACTAAATCGGTTGAATACGAAAAAAGTTATACGACTTTCGACACTCGGACCGGTAGACATTTCGGCCGCTCCCTTCAAAATATGGTCTATATCAGGGTTGTTCCGGGTTACCCGAAACCTGTGACCCGAAACCCGGTTTTCTTGGCGACTCGAAACCAGACCCGAACTTTCTGCGGCCGACCCGACCTGAACTTTCTGCGGCCGACCCGTCCCGATATTTTTCTCGACCTGGAACATCCCTGGTCTGTATTAATGTTGCCGCGGGCTAAAAAAATTCTGGTTGGTTTTCGTGATTTGGGTATTGGGTTCGGGCGGCAACAACCATTTGATGACTTTTTTTGCCACGGAAGCAATTTGCTTTTTCGATAAGAGCTGTCCTGAGTTCAAGCAGCAGCAGGAGTTTTGAGAATTTAAACCAATTCGGTGACTCGAGCATTTGTTATTCGGTTTTTTCTTCAATTTAATGCAAATATACCACTGGGCATTCAAAAAAGAATGGAATTATTGTAGTTCGATATAAGGAATTATATAACACAAAATTGCCTAAAAAATTGTTTCATAGCTTAACTCGTACTCCTTTGAACCACTCAACAAATCATTTTATTGAACATATCTAAAAAAGATTCCCATAAATAAAATAGATGAAAATAGTTCACTGACGAAAAAATTTCTCAGACGAATTTAATCACTGACGAAAAAAATGGAAAACAGTAAAACAAATGAAAATAGTTCACTG
>JAKKIK010000259.1:0-37961 GCA_024500135.1 Heterodera carotae
AAAAAGCCCCCCATAAAAAAACGGAAAAAAAAGGGGGGGGGGGGGGGGGAGGGACAATTCCATGCATCGTCTTCCCCCCCCCCCCCCCCCCTCCGCTCTAATGACGATCTTCCCCTCCCCCGCGGAGGGATTTGGCATCAGCGGCGTCCTCTCCTCCAAACAATTCCCCCCCCCCCGGCGCTCATCATAACCCCATTCTCTCCCACCCATGGCGCCGTCCAATTTCCGGGGGACCCCATCGGCGCGGTGTACAAACAAATGAATGAATGAATGAATGGATGATGCACCAAAGTTGGCGCCATCGGCATTGATGATGCAATTGGTCGAAAAAAACGTATTTTTTTGATTTATTTTTGCAAGGACAATGTGACGACGACAAAATGCCACCAAATTAGCGCAAAGGTGCAGGCAAATACGAAGAAAATTAAATTTAAAATTAAAAAAAAATGCTGACGCCGCGCGGCCTAAAAACTAGAGACTGGACATAGGTAGAAGGGTCGGTTTTTCGGTGCCGAAAACTCAGAACTTTCTTAGTCGGTGTTTTTCGGTTGAACAAAAAAAAACCGAAAAAACCCCAACAAACCGAACCAAAAGCACTAAAAATTTTTGGTCTGTTTTTTTCCCGAAAAAATCAACCGGCGGTCCGACTTCTATTAAAACTAGGGTTAAGCGGGACCGGGACTAGTCCAGGTTTTTTAAACCGGGACTAGTCCCGGTCCCGGGTTTTCGACCGGGACTCCAGCAGAATAGTCCCGGTTTCCCGGTTTTTTGACCAGGACTAAAATGGTCCCGGTTTTTGTGAAAAGTCCCGGTCCCGCTTCAAAAAGGGCAACAACAGTAACAGGTGGCTCTGGCTAAAGGTTGCGATGCAAATGTATTCAAGCATCATCATCATCCCACCCATCCAAACATACACCAAATAACCCATGAGAGCACACAATAATGGATGCATGAACTCGCCGAGGGGGCAAAAAAAAAATAAAGAAAAATTACGTCGCTTAAATTGAAATTAAATTCTTTGCCCTTTCAAAAAGTGCCACAAAATTGTGTGGTGGACTTTGCCAATTTTGGAAACGGAAAAAGGCGGGAAATGTTCGCAATTTTGGAGGGCATTTGGTCGAAATTGTGAAAAATTTTATAGAGCGAAATGGCACAAACGGCGGCAAAACATTGGCATTTGCGCGCACAGCCAAACTTTGGCGGATTGCCGCGACAACAATAAACCTCGAATAGAACCCCAGCTTTGAGGATGGTTTAGAATAGATCATCCTCCCCTAAAATAGAGTCACATCGTCCCCTAAATCAGAGCCCCCCTCCCCCCCGGGGTTGAGAAATAGGCCCCACGGGGGCTCCTCTATTTTGCGAAATGAGGTAAATGAATTGGAAAATCGCCCTTTTTTATTTGTTTTAAAATGGCATAAAAAGTGTGGCACAGGAATTTGAACCTGTGTGATGCTTGTGCCTGAAGCAAGCGGAGTGTGGGAGAAAGGGCATAGAAGAGAATAATTGCTCAAAAAGAGAGGGTGGTTCAGTTGGAAAAACTACCCCGAGGTTGTCTCGGTTCGAATCCCGCCCGGCGCGTATTCTTTAAACGGTTGTTTTGCGTAACTCATTTCTTTAATTGACCCCCCCCCCCCCCTTGAGCAGGGTGTGGAAAAGTTGAACCCTCGGAGGTACACATAATAATTGTTCAGTGCATTTTGGACAATAATTTTGGTTTAAAATCTGAAGGACAAAATAAAACGTCCCTCCATTTGAACCCCCCCCCCCCTCCTTATAATTGATCCCCCCCCCCCTCGAGCAGGGTGTGCAAAAGTAAAACCCTCGGAGGTACACATAATAACTGTCCAGTGCATTTTGGACAATAATTTTATTTAAAATCTGAATGACAACTGAAAGGTCCCTCCATTTGAACCTCCCCTTTAATTGATCCCCCCCTATAATTGATCCCCCCTCCCTCCTCGAGTAGGGTGTCGAAAAATATAACCCCCCTGCTGGACGACGTTCATTAATATAGGCATATCGCAATTTGTGAGCATTCATTGGCCCACCCAAAAAACAAGCGAAATGTGTTCCCTCCGGCGTTTTATTTCAGGGGGAGTATTTTTTATACTCAATTAACGGGGCAACCGCCCCCGCCCCCTCCGCGCCGGCGGGGGTGCCATTTGAGCGTTTTAAATTTGGCAGCCGCCAATGGGGGAAACAGACACAGCAATCCGTCATCACTGGGGGGGGGGACGATGGATGATGCACTCTAATGACGTTAAAGCGTGTGGTATGGCGCGGCGGCGGAGATGGGATGGCATCGGCGAGTTTTGGGGAAATTTGCCCAATTCCCCCCCCCCCCGAAAATTTTTTCTGGCTACGGGCTTAGTTTTGATGCCCGTGGTCGTCATCGTCCCCACAGGCACGTATCCAGGTACACCTCTGGGGTACGTACTCCCCACCCCCCTCCCACGACTAAAAATCCCATGACAAAAAAGGCATCCCTAAAAAAATTTTGGAATTTCTCCAGCAAAGTCTAAGTACCCCCCCCCCGCCCCTCATTCCCAAAATTCCAAAGTAATAACAAAAATGCCATCGCCCCCCGCGGATGACATATGACCAAATTTTGGTTATTACGGCGGATGGCATACCATGGTTTTGCTTTTCGCCCCAGGGACAATTGGTTTTCAAAATTTGATTTTTTAGAAAATGATTTAATTATGTTATGTCCTAAATTTGGCTGGCCCGAAAATGGCGGTCCAAAAATGTGTGCCATAATCGAACAAATGATGGCCCACATCATGCTAATGGCGCCATAATTATAATGTGCAAAAAAAAAATCATCCCCCCTCTCACAGATGCAACAAATTTGCCAATTGCCAAACAAAAAGTGGCGGCACTTTTATGCCAAAAATGGCACATTTTATGCAACCGAAAATGGCATTTTATGCCGGAAAAAGGAAAGGGAAAATTCATAGAAAAATTGAAGTACCAAAACGTCCCGGAAACATACACATCCAGCAGATTGGTAATTGATGAATGATGTAAGTTCTTTGGGGATGACGCCCAATTTTAATGCCACCATTGGCCCACTTAAATGGCATAATGCCTGTGCCGGCTAATGCTCGAGTGTCCCTGCCGCCGGGGGTTCTTGGTATGGAAACATGTGCGCGGCATGGTAACTGTATTCGGTAGTATTTTTTTATACCGGAAATTTCTGTAATTATCTTCGGTATCGGTAAAAAAAATTAGATATTTATTGTCGGTATTTGCCCGAATTACCGCGGACTTTTTTTTAACCCAAAATACCGCATTAATACCGATATGCCAAACACTCGTTGAAACCCGGACCAAACCGAGTGGGTTAGGTTTTCGACTCGGTCTTACATCCCGTATCTGCTTGTCCAGTTGAACGAGTCCCGTTTCAAGAATTTATTCATAAACTCTGACCGGCTCAAAGCTTAGCAGGACTTCTCCCGCCCTTCCCAGACAAAATGTCCACCCAACAAAAATCCGACAAAATGTCCCCCTCAAATGGGGACATTTTGTCGCTGGGGAAAGCGACAATTGTCGTGCTAGCATGACGAATGAGTGAATGAAAAAAAAATTTTTTTTTTGAATGAATCTGGATGGGTGTGTCACAAACAATCGCGGCACCGTTTTTATATGGGTTGGTATATATATATATACGCCAACAAACGACTGGCAATGGCATTTTGTCGCCGCCCATCCATATGTCCACCGCCGCCCACACAAAATGATGATGATGATGGTGACATTTTGCCAAAACCACCCGTTTCAGTGCCATGTGCCCTGCGGGGCGCTGTAACGGATGTTATTTGGATGGCTGCTGGTTGTGCAGCAGGTTGGTGCACTGACTGAGTGTGCCGTGTGCACACATATGTATCCCCGCGCACAGCCGCCCCACCGCGCAAAATTTGCCTTCCGGCGCCACAATGAAAATTGTCCATAAGCAATTAGAGCGAGCGGAGAGAGGCTCATCCAAGAAGAAGAAGCGGATATTTTCCCCGGCGGCTGTGATATGTATTTGTGTTGATGACATGTGTCCAACGCCGGAGAGCCGGATTTAGGAGGCACTGTTTTTTTTTCTGGCGCCGCCACCACCGCCTCCGCTATGTGCCGGGGGGGGGGGGGGGGAAGGGGGGGTTCATCATATTTTTTTGCCATGCGATTGCATTACCTATCGGACCGCGAAAATTGGATGGATGCGCGCGTCGTGTCTCGCGGATAAATGAAATCTGAACCACCATATCCATCCATCCATCCATCCACCCACTCTCGTCATCATCCGAATGAGTGGAGGCAAAAAATTGCAGAATTCGGACCACTGGAGAGATTCCCCCGGATGCCGATTATTTGTCCAAAATGACGCAAATCCCATCCCCCCAAAAAAGGGACGGGATATGAATGGATGCCATTGTCTAAATCGGGTGATTAAAGTTCGAAGTCGGACTGTCCCTTCCGGGGAGGAAAGCAAGGATGCATGGATTGTTGACGACGGTATGCCGACCGTCAGGGGGAAAGAAAATCGGCATGGCATTGATTTAGAAGCTATAATACCCTCTGACGGATTGTCCACTGACAGGTTGTCCTCTCTGGTGGATTGTCCGGACATCGCCCAGAGTTGGGGAATTGTCGGGAAAGGCATTTTGAGCATTTTAAACAATGCGGCATTTTGGGCACTAAATGCCCCCGCGCCTCTCAACCCTTTAGGGGTCATCCGCCGCCGATGGTGGCGGCACGGCATGCCACGCACCGCCACCAATCCGCGCAATTGGAGTCAATTGGATTAAATTGAAATTTGGAAAGGGGGACGGCCAAATGACATTTGTGGCACAATTTGCTGGGATGGAATGCCGGCGGCAATGTTGTGTCATCATCATCAAAAAAGGCACACGGTTGTTGGGTGGGCACTATGTCGTAAAGCGACTGAGGGGAGCAGGCACATTGTTGTTTTGTCTCCCTCTATTTTGGGTCAGACTAAATTCAAAATTTTCCAAAAATAGTGCCGCGCCCTGCGGCACAAAATTGCCAAAATGAGCCAACGAATGTACATTGTTCCATATGAGTAACATTTTTAAACTTTCATAGAGATACCGTACCTAATTTCTCTAATTGAACCCCCCCCCCCCCGCCCATTTTTACCCTACACTCTAATAGAAGCACACCCCTCGAGGGGATACTTCAAGGGCAAAGGCGTAGCGATTGAAATTTGTCATTTCTGTAACTAATTCATGGCCATGATTTTTTTGACGCTTTGTCAAACCAATTAGCTTTATCCATCTGTCGGACGGATTCTTTATGGGATATATTATTTTTTATTCAAAATTAAAATAAGTTTAATTTGAAACAAATTGGCAACTTTTGAGATTAGGGGCGAGTTGGCTTCGGGTCGGTGGCCGTCAAATGTGTGCTTTGGTCCCCTGCCACAAGCATTTCTTATTGGGTTTTGTGGTGGAGGAGATTTTAATCCCAAAAAAACAAAATGCCACAATTTCTTTTTAATCCCTAAGCCCCCCCCCCCCCCAGTGACATTACCTATTTTGTACATACTAATGGTGCGCGTGATGCACTTTATGAAAACAAAACTTGCAAAATATTAAACCGCGATATCCACAAATCTAAAAATAATGCCCACCTGAAATAGAGCCCCCCCCCCCCCTAATGTAAAATCTCGTTTTGAGGTCGTTGAAATAAAGCTTACCCAACCTGTCTTATAAGGTAACTCTAGCCTCCCCCTTACATAGACCCCCCCCCCTTTTTGAGGTGCTCGAGAAGGAATATAGTTGGTTTTAACATTTTTGAAGCGGCGCTTTTGCAATTTGTTTTAGTGTACACGCAGTGGAAAGGTCAACAATTTAAATGGCAAAAAAAAGTTCCAAAATAAACCCAAATTTTAAATTTAGAGCTAGCTATATTTAGCAAAAAAATTCCGCCAAACAAAGGAATTTTTTGTTCTTACAAATTAGGGCAAAACAAATACGTGTACCCAAATTAAAAATGGACCAGGAAAAAAGCGGGGCGGCTCTTTAAAAAAGGTAAAATATATTTTTGTGAATCATTGTGCAATTACGGGCACGCCATTGTTGCCAAGGGTATGGAACAATTTTTTAGTCCAGGTAAGGCCTTTGATGAAACCCATTTACAAACGGGGAGGAAATCTTGATAAACTTTTAACCCGTACCAAGAAAATTTTAATCCCGAAAATGAATGACAAGACAAATGTTGTTGAACAAGTATCGGTAACAATGAAAATTGAAAAAATATGATCAGAGTTCAGTTTGATGATGTGTGATGAGTGTGGGGGACACGCATAATTAGGGGATGGGAGCGGCAGGTGGTCGGGAAAAGTGTCGTCGATGGATGGGTGATCAAAGAAAAATCAAAGTTGATACTGCGTGCCCAGCCTTTGCTTCAACGGCGGCGGAATTTGGTTGCCATAAATAATCTGCAATGTGACTTTTGTTGTTTTGTTGTATGCATTAAAGGTCAGCTTAGTTAAGGGACCTAAAAATGAGGGGGGGGAGCTTGGGGAAAAAGCCCAAATTCCTGGCTGATGTGAACATCTTTGGGCAGCTAAATCTTGGTAACAATGGACTTCGCTGTATTCCCGTCGATGGTTTACCGCCCGGCTATCGGACCTTTTAGAGCTTGACCATAGAAATATAATTAATCCCTAAAAACTTAAGTTCGAACCCCTCATAAAAACTCAATGACAGGTACGAGCAAAAATAAGAGGTCGTCGCCAGGATTTATGGAGACGTCCATAATATCGATTTTTTACTTAGCCAACCCTCCCCCTTTAAACCCGTGGTCTGAATACGCCTTTGGCAGCCACGAACCCTGCCGAACATGAAGCGCAATTCGTGGCTGGGCGACTGGCACGAGGCAATCGCGTCGCAAAGAAAAATGAAGGCGGCGGCCATTAGTGAATTTAGGATTTCGCATTACAGCAAAATTTAGTCCGTCATATGAAACCATTTAAATTGAAACATCACCAAGCAGGAAACTGTTTTTTTTTCATTAAAAGATGAACATAAACATAAATAAAAGAAAGATAAAACGATATTTTCCGTATAATCCGAACAAAAATAAGTTAGTTAGTTGGAGACGGCACGAATTTAGACCAAAATTTGCTTCAAAATTTTCCAGATCAGTATAAAAGTCCAAAATGAAAGCCCCGAAAATCAGTGCTTTACGAAAAGAAAACTTCATGCCATCTCTTAGTTAATTCTTCAACGATCGATTGAAATATTTCCAAAATTTCCAAGGTGGCGGCTTAGTCTTCGGTGGTTTTTGCGACGCCTTACGGACTGCCACCGGAGATGGTGGGTCAATGCTTTCATAATGGTCTTCCTTAAATTGAAGGGGATATGATTTTTTGTTTGACATTATGGACCTCAGCAAACGATGGCGGAATGATGGCGTGCGGCATAAAAACGGAAGAAGCCCGCATGATACCATGAGGTGGAACGGATGGCGGGTGGACAGAAACGGTTGAAGCCCGGATGATACCGTGAGATGGTACGGATGGCGGGCGGAAGAAACGGAAGCCCGAATGAGTGTGAGTTGGCACCGATGGCGGGCGGAAGAAACGGAAGTCCGAATGAGTGTGAGATCGCACCGATGGCGGGCGAACAAAAACGGATGAAGCCCGGTGAGGTGGAACCGCTGGCGGGCGGACAGAAACTGGTGAAGCCCGCATGACAGCGTGTTGTGGCACCGATGGCTGGCGCAGCATAGAAGCAGAGTGTTGTGGCACCGATGGCTGGCGCAGCACAGAAGCAGAGTGTTGTGGCACCGATGGCTGGCGCAGCACAGAAGCAGAGTGTTGTGGCACCGATGGCTGGCGCAGCACAGAAGCAGACGTTGACTGAATGCGAGGTGGCACAAATGGCGAGTGTTTCGATGAGGACGCCATATCTAATTTAGAGTGAAATAATGGTAGAAATCTTTTTCCTTTTTTTAGAAATTACCTCCAATCGAAACATGTTTTTGTGGTTGGCGCAGCACAGAAGCAGACGTTGACTGAATGCGAGATGGCACAAATGGCGAGTGCTTCGATGAGGATGCCATATCTAATTTAGAGTGAAATAATGGCAGAAATCTTTTTCCTTTTTTAGAAATTACCCCCAATTGAAACATGTTGGTGTGGTTGACGCATCGGTTCTTCGTTCTTTTTCTAAAATAAATAACCACGATTCATACACACTAATGAAGGCAGGACCGAATAAACCCAAAAAAATGCTTTGGGTTTTCTGTATTTTCGGTCAGTGCAAACCAAATTAATTTACCGCTTCAATTGGAATGAAGAGTTGGTTAAGCACATCCAGAAAATATCCCACATCTGAATTGGTCACCTCCAAAAGTGATTTGCCATAGCTTGTACGACGAAAAACACTGTAAGCGCTTTCCGCTTCAATGATTTGTTGTATATGAGTTGGTGAAATGTAGCACCCAAGACCCGGAGCTATTTGAAAATTCTTTTGGCAGTGAGCGCCCAAACTCTGAGAAAAAAAAGTGCGATCAAAATTACATGAAAAGCATATAATTATAAATCATAAATTTAAAAGCTTTTTCAAATCTTCCTCTAAAAAACAAAAATTACCGTCCCAATCGGGATCAAGAGGCGCGTAAGCGACAAAATAAATTTGTCGACATCTTGGTTGAAATCGGCCACTTCCAACAGAGAAATGCCGTGTGAAGTTGCAAGAAATTGATGGTATGCTCCTTCTAGAAGAAGAATTTGATCCAAATGGGCTCCTAGAATGATGCACTCATTCCCAGGCGAAAGTTCTGACCGCCTTTGGACATGTTTGAAAAGATTCTAAAAAAAATTAAATAACAAATAACGATCAAAAAGTACAGCAGCCCAGAACCTACAATTAGCCCAATTTCTGCCCATTTAACAATACGCGGGGTAAAAAAGTATTGAAGTATCGGAGATGACGTGAAAATGTCGAACCAGCCTTTTTCAGCGCGTACACCATTAATAAGTTCATACAAAAGTTCTGGTGGCAAACGTTTTCTAGCCATTCCGGTTTTCGGGTACAATATGGGGAATTCGGGGACAATTATCGGCAAATTGGGCTATCTAAAAATTTTTATTGGGGTGTTGGAACGGGGCGGTACGTTGTCGGAAGAATGGTGTCGGGGCTAGCCTTAATACATAATTTGGTTAATATTTTGTTTTTACGGGGCTAATACCAAAATACTAAGAACCGTTCAATACCAAAAGATAATGAAACAAACAAACTTTTTTTTCCATATGTTGTTGTGCGGGTTAGTTGTTAATACATATTGAGAAAAAATTAAAATATTCATAATATCAAATGGTACTAGTTGTTTTCGACAGTGGTGATTTCGACAGTGAGTGATTTCGACAGTGGTGATTTCGACAGTGAGTGATTTCGACAGTAAGTTAAAATTTTAAAAAATTTAAAATTCAAATATATAAAATTTCATTATTGTATTTTAAAAGTGTAAGTGGTAAGCGCATGCGCGCAAATATTGCATTGGGTCCCGATTATCAAAATCTGCAACAAGCGCCTGCAGTTGGACACCGGAAACATGGACACTAAGCGGAAAAATGGACACCAACGGAAATTTGGACACCGAAGGTAAGTTGGACACTAAAATATAGTTTAAAAAACGAACAAAAATAAATTTAATAAAAATGAAAAACTTAGCAATTGGGAATTTTACTGAAAGAAGATGATGATCTCATTGCTTATAAAAAGGCAAAATATGTTAAAATCAGGGATAAAATCGAATTCCGGATTTCCATTTTTGGCATCCGGTTTTATTTCTAGTGTCCAATTTTCCATTGGTGTCCAAATTTCCAGTGTCCAATTTTCGGTGTTTAAATTTCTGGTGTCCAATTTTCTGGTGTCCAAAATTCCGGGAGCCATTCTCTTTGGCCCTTGAACCTCGTGGTTGCTGCTGAGAGAAACAAAAATGAACTTATTCAAACAAATATATGAATTGGAATTGGTTTTTAAGCTAATTTGGACACCTTTTTACATTAGCTTTAACATTTGCTGTTCACATCACTCACTGTCGAAATCACTCACTGTCGAAATCTCTCACTGTCGAAATCTCTCACTGTCGAAATCACCGTGTACGTATCAATCGGTACAAATGGATTCCAATTAAACAACTAACAGAGGCAAAAAATGTATTTTTTGGACGACTTAGGAAAATGAAAGAGTGCATAGTCCGTCAGATATGTCCGAAGGTGAACACTGGCAATGATAATTTTTCTTCCAAATCGATAAAGCCATGCAAAGTGATTGACGACAAAAAAACTGATTACATGTGCATGGTAGGAAGGGCATAGATGTCAGAGAATACCTTAGTGTGGTGCAAATGCCAAATTCAAATTTTAACCGGGCACTCAAATTCTGGCTACCGGTTTCAGGGTCGAAAGCAGTATAACTTTTCGCAAACCGAACTTTATTTATGTCGAATAGAAATAAATTAGGCTTTTGAAGTGCTGAAGCTATCTTGAAGCAAAAGCTAATTGAATAAATAATGTATAAAAGTTGTGACCAAAAAGCGAAAAATCCATAGCGGACTCTTTTTTGTGACAGATTCATTTTCATAACAACAAATCGCGAATTCTATGTAATTGGATGCCCTGATTATAAACATAGTTTTATGTGATTTTGAGTTTGTGTCGTAAACAGGCAATTTTATCAAAAATATCGACCCGCCGCCCGTATTAATTAATGAGCTTAGAAGGCATGCGTTGCCTAGAAAATAAATACAATCCCGACGCCCAACCTCGAGAGCTCAAAAAATGAGAATAATCTCGACTTGAGAGCATTACTACCATATACTCCAAGTAATCTGAATCCAATCTGTTGTTTGTCGCTCGTCTTTTTGTAACAACAAAAATACAACAACACACCAAGACAAAACAGAAACAAGAAACAAATACAAAAGTGATGAATGGATGATATTTATGTATTGTAATTTTGTGTATCAAATTGAATGGGGGACAAGGACAAAACAAAATAAAAGAATAAATAATAAAAATAACGAAGACAAACAACGAGAAAATGAGTGACAAGACAAAACAAGACAAATGTTGTTGAACAAGGATCGGTAACAATGAAAATTGAAAAAATATGATCAGAGTTCAGTTTGATGATGTGTGATGAGTGTGGGGGACACGCATAATTAGGGGATGGGAGCGGCAGGTGGTCGGGAAAAGTGTCGTCGATGGACGGATGATCAAAGAAAAATCAAAGTTGATACTGCGTGCCCAGCCTTTGCTTCAACGGCGGCGGAATTTGGGCGACAAAATTGTTCCAATTGTCTTCG
Organism: Heterodera carotae; assembly: GCA_024500135.1. Taxonomy (NCBI): domain Eukaryota; kingdom Metazoa; phylum Nematoda; class Chromadorea; order Rhabditida; family Heteroderidae; genus Heterodera; species Heterodera carotae. The sequence continues at coordinate 11,335 of JAKKIK010000259.1, forward strand.
CCCACTTGTGTCTTGAAGGCGTAAATAATCTGCAATGTGGTTTTGCTTGTATGCATTAAAGGCCAGCTTAGTAAAGGGACCTAAAAATGGGGAGCCTTGGGGAAAAAGCGCAAATCCTGGTAAGAATTGTGAACGCCAGGGCAGCTAAGTCCTGGTAATAATGGACTTTACCCCTCCCCCCTGAAACCCGTGGTCTGAATACGCCCTTGGCAGTCACGAACCCTGCCGAACATGAAGCGTAATTCGTCGCTGGGTGTCTGCCACGAGGCAATCGCGTCGCAAAGGAAAATGAAAGCGGCGGCCACGCCCTGCGGGTTGCAGTTGACCATCAGACAAATGCCGCGGAATGCCGACTCTTTCTCCTCGTTGTCGCGCACGTTGCGCAACGACATGCACCAGGGACGGATGAAGTCGGCAAGGAACGGTGACACTTCCACGCTACAATGGATGCCGAAACGACCAAGAGTTATGGCTGAAAAAAAGTGTGTTAGATTAATTTGTCAGGGAAATGACCGGATTCCAGACTTTTTGGGCTGTCCGGAAACCCAAAAATGATCGATCAGTAGATCGCGACAAATCATAGAATTGCCAAGAATCTCTGTCTCGGGTCGAGATTTCCCGGCTGATGTAAGGCCCCGAGTCTCGGATACCGGGATTCACGTTACAAAACCCCGGCCGGATAAGTAGGCATCCTTAATTTTTTAATCATGTCCGCACTCATATGTAACTGCGCTTCACTTTCTCATTCCACGTTCTGAGAATTGTTCGAGATTCTCGATCGAAAGTTTTCTCGGTTTATTTGGGTCTCGGTGTTTTTGTCTCAGTTCATGTCAAATCTTGGTCCCAATAAATAACGGGTCTCGAGTTGGCAGACACACCGGTGTTCTCGAGCAGTGTCTTCGGAGGCCGTTCCCTGTTCATCACATGGACCAGCTGCGGCAACACGATGGGCACATGCTGTTGCATTTGGTCCCCAATTTTCATAGAAATTTCGCCGAGTGCCCAAATTGCGTTATTGCACACCGATCTTAATTGGGGGGGGGGGGGGGAGAATTAAAGAAAATTCATTATATAAATTTCAATTAATACATACACAAATTCCGGGTTCAAATTTTGAGCCAAAATTGGAATGAATTGGTGGATGCTCTGCTGCATGTGCTCATAGCACGCTTTGACAAGGTCGCCGAGCAGCGCAAATGTGCTCTGTCGCACTTCGTTGGTAGAATCCTAAAAATATGGAAATTACAAAACAAAACAGGCGGGTTTGTCTTTAGTTCTTGCAATTAGCTTACAAATTAGGCATGCCGCCATGATTTAAAAAAAACGTTTAGTTTGTTCCAAATAGAGACCGGGTAAAAAAGTCAGACCGCCGAAATTCGTCGGTCGACCGGGGTACCCCGGACATCATTATTCAATCACCCACCTGTGCACAAATGTAGACCAGTTGTACAATGTTGCTCTGGCCCACCAACGGGTCGATGTAGTCGCGCAGCGCTTCGGCCAACTCGGAGAGCAAATCAAGGGCAACAATCAGAAAGTCTTTGTCCGGTTGATCAGGCACCGGCGCACTTTTGCCACCTTTAGGGAAAACAGAAATTTTTTTTTAAGAAACCTGAGACCATGAATTAATAAATCACGTACTTCCACCTGCAGCCGCAGCAGCGGTGGCTGCACCCGCCGCCTGTTGGTGCAGCGCAAGATGGTGGGAGATGAGGCGAACACAGCGCTGGAACACCTGCAAACATTGGAAATGTTGTGGCGCAAATGCCAATTTTCATGCCGACCCCAATCTGCACTAGATGGTCACAGATTTTAAATTTCAAATCTGTGTCCGGATATATTCTTAGAATTACATATCCGATTCGTCGGGAAAATACGCGTATTGTCCGTATCCGTAACCAACGCCGGATGCCAAAAAAAAACGCGCGTCCGGTTAAATCCCTGCAACACACACACACTGACCGGCTCGCAGTAAGGGAAAAAGGCGGTGTGCAGTGCGGTGGCCACCGATGAAATGCATTCCAACAACGGAAACAGCTCCTTGTCATCGTCGCGAAGTTGTGCCCATTTGGCCATCAACGGATCCATGATCATCTCCGCGTAGGGCGGCTCCGCCAGGTTGCCACCCACACTGTCCGCCAGTGTGCCAACCGCGTCGTACAGGATCAGCAAATTCTTTGCCTAATTTTTTAATTTTTGTAACAAGATTCGTTAGATTTCCATAGCGGCCACTCGGGCGGGCAATCGCTAACCATTTTATATATTAGTGGTTTTATACACACCGAAAAATGCCTTCCCGGGTTCATCCCAAAACATTTGCCTCTGCCCCTCTAACCTGGTATCGTTTGAATGCCTCCACAAATGTGCCGAGAATTTCGGGCATATACGGCACTAATTCATGGCCTATAAAGAGGATAAAATATAATTTAACAAAAATGGGAAAATGAATATAGTGTAATAAAACTCACATGCCTCCTCTTCGAATGTGGCGAAGGCGGAACAGGCGGCTTCCTGAAAATGGGGATTTTCTCAATCAGTGTAAACAAAAAAGTGCCAATGTTTTCGGGGTGGTCGTCACACCTGCACACGTTTGTTCCTGTCCAATACGCGGGCCAACAACTGAAAATTGGGGGGGTAGAAAAGGCACTAAATTCCAAAATGCTTCCAGACGACGCCTGTCGGCATGGTCAAACTCCTTTCCCAAAAAATTTAATTGTGGAAAAACAAAAGTCCGGAATTCAGACTCCAACAAATCTGAACACATCCCTTGACGATTACACTGACCTCCGTGACCAACCGGTTGAACAGTTGACCCTGCGGGTGTTGCACAACAAAGTGGCAATACCGGGACAGCGTCCAGCAGGTGATGGAACGGACCAACGAGCGCGGATGTTGCAGTGATTCGATCAGATAGGGGACAAGCTCGGGCAGGTGCGGAGTCTTATGAGAGGTGAGAGATGAATTCACTAATACAATGTCTACCACACTAAAACTAGTGTCCGACAAAACCAAATACCGGAATCCCTCACGCCGGGATTTCTAAAAGGTGACCGGGTTGGGGCCTCGCCCACTCTGGGCCCGGTTTAATCCGGAATCATTAAAACCACGGGATATCCCAGCCCGAAATCGCGACCCAGTCGGACATTATGGAAAAGGGAGGGTCCCAAAATACCGGAATTCGCGAGCCAGGATTTCTAAAGGTTGACCGGGTTAGAACCTCGTGGGTTCCGGTTTGCTGCCTCACCCATCAACTAACCATGCCCGTCATGCATCCCTCAGCAATGGCACCAAGCGCCAAGATGCCGCTTTCCTTAACCTACAGGAAAAAAAAGAAAATTTGCAAAAAATTCAATGGAATGAGTTGTCCCATACAAAATCCTGTTGTTGTTTTAACGGCCATTTTTTTGAGCACTCACCTCCCATTGGTCCGAAAAGAGTGACGCGTGCAGTATGGGCAGCAAATGGACGAGAAAGTCGTCGGTGAAAATGCCGGACAAAACGTCCAACGAGGCGGCCGCACATTTGCCTGGACAAAAAAACTTTTTTTTTTTCGCCATAATTCCAAAATTTAATGACATGGAGACAAAAAAAAATTAATCTCGGGCCTCGATTTAAAAAAAGGAAAAAACGAACGCAAATTCCACTCTGTGGTCGTCTCGTCCCCGTCCTCCTCATCCTCGTCATCACTGTCCTGCTGCTGTTGTTGGGCAGCATCAGTGTTCGGCATGCCCAAATCGGCCGACGGCGCTGTAGCAGCGGAAGAGCCGACCACGCCTTGGGTCTTGGCACGATGGAAGCGCGGCTTGATATCCTGCGCTCGGTCCGGCACGTTCGAGTCGTCCTCCACATCGCCCTACAAAAAGTAGGAAGAGCAAATAAGATTTTTAAAAAATCCAAACCTTGATTTAAAAAAAAAAAATTAAAAAATAGAGAAAATTTAAACCCCAATTGTATTTTTATCGGGATTTTTGCGTGATTTCGCAAATTCGCCAGTACTTACAATACATTTTCTCTCTCTCTGTCTATTGTCTCTCCCTCCCTTCTCTACCTTCAACAAAATGATGTCCGTCTCCGTGTACTTCATGCATCGGATGAGCACCGGCAACAGCCGGGGCAGAATGGGGCCCAGCACCGGCTTGCACATCTGCGGGTTCTCCGCAAAAGCCAACCAAAATTCACACGCCTCCAGCGCCGTCTCCTCATTGGCGTCCTGCGTGCGCAACAGCATGAACTCGCTGATGTTGGGCAGTTGGGGCGCAATTTTGTCCAAGTAGCTTTCCAGCAACAGTGTCAGCGAACGGCACAACTGTTTTTGCACTTCCTGTTGCGGGGGGACATGGAAAACTACCAGGATTTCGGAAACCATGGTCCAGGAAATTTTTAAAATTCACATGAGCCAGAAAACACACGGAAAAAACTTTTTTTTTAGTTTGGTCCGCAAATGCCGTTTTAAACGGGCGCCATCCGCAACGCCCCAGGCTCCGCCCTCACCACCAAGTCAAAATGTCATGGCTAACCATCCTGTCCATCAACCACCCGCGCGGCCGCCAACCTGATCCTGGTCGTTGGCAAGTCCGAACAGACACTCCAAAAAGGGGTCAATGACACCGGCGATGGCCTCGTTTTGGACCAACAAAATGCAGTTGACCGTGCTCACTGAGAGCGAACGGAGGCGTGCCAACGGCGAGTTGAAGAAGGGCAACACTTTAGAGACGACCAAATTGATGTCGCCCTGAGCCAGACGGTCGGCCGAGTCTTCACAAATCTTTTGCAGCGCGCCAAGCGTACCCTGCACCACCCGAGAAAATGGAAGTTTTGTTGTAAATGCTGTCAATTTTCCCCCAAAATTCGTACGGTGTAGCCCCGCGTGATGTGACATTCCCCACCGTCTTGGTACTATGAACACTAGCCATGGAAGTACCCAGGATTTGGTTATGGGAGAGGGGGCGGGGGCTACCGATGGTCCCCACCCAAAGTCTGGGCCCCTCTGACCAGCCGACCTCAATGACATTGGTGGCGTCCTGTTGTTGGCCCTGATCCAAAAATTGGCACAGTGTTGGCAAAAGTTCAGGCCATTGTTGAGTGCCGTCGTGCAGAAAAATTGTGGTGATGATAATGCCAACCGTTGCGCGGACCAGTGAAGACGGGTCGCCGATGGCGCCGAAAGCATTTCGCCGCAGGTAGGCCTTAACAAGAACCATTTTGAGCCTCAAACCCAAATTATGCAACCATTTGCGATATTTAATTATGGCAATTTTTGGTCAACACTACTCCAAAGGGTTTTCAGGGTCGTTGGTCAAGAATCTGAGTCATGACAAAAACATACATAATTTACATCAGTTTAGGCAGTTTTTGACTAAATGTTCGAATTCAAGTCCGGGACTCAAAATAAAACAGATGTGGAACTTGAGAGCATAATAACACATTTCATGCATGATGTACCTTGATGTGCTGTGGGATGTTAGCCCAGTTCTGCTTAACCGTGTTCTTCAGCAACAAGCCGCTCAACGAACGGTGGGCAACCTGTACATTAAAAAAAAACGTAAATTTGCTGAAGGAGAATTCCACAAATTTTTTTATCCATGCCTCAACATTTCTTGAGTGAAAAAAACGAAATTCCGTGACAATCAAATTGTATAGGAAAATACCCATTAAGCTAGAAATAATGGCACAGCAAAAAACCAAGACAATCGAACTAAAGACTTGCCTCTTGTTCAGTGAGTTTGGTAAGAATGTAGAGCAAATAGCAGCAAAATTCGGGGTGCGCATTCAGTTGATCCAATCGCTAAATGAATGAATTATGACAACATAAAAGTTAAGCAAAATGGCAAAAAATGGTTGACAAAAAAAGGTAATAATGTCACCACGGCACCTGTTGCACTTGCTGCTGCATTTGGTTGTCGGGCGATTGTGAATATTGCAAAAGTGAAACAATCTGTGAGTGCACGGGAAAACAACAAACAGTTACGAGCGGCGAAACAGTTTGTCGTCATTAATTCAGCCACAGAGAATCGCGGGCGAAAACTGAGTCCCAGCGCGCCCCATTTCGAAGGTGTAAAAAGCCAATTCGTATTTGGGCTTGTGTTTAATCTCATATACAGAAAAATAGAGGCTGTACGTCAATTCTTAGTTTTTTTTTCTTCACATGGCGCTGCTTTAATTGATTCGATATCATTTTTGAAATGATTTTGAGATTTTGAAAATCGCATCATCTTTTTATACGTATCGGATGTCGAATCCGTTTTTAATAAAAAAGGGCCCTAATCCGATGACGACCACAATGCGCTTTGCATGAATGTTTTGGCAAACCTGATTGAGCTCCTCTGAAGATGGCTGCCAATTTGCACTGTCGTCCATTTTCATTTAATATTTATATGTGCCTTTTTGAGATGTGAGAATTGAAAATGTGATTTATTTGCCAGATAGTTCGGATAAAGGCTAAAATACGTTTTTTTTAATCTATTGATATAACGTAGATCATTTGAAATGTTTTAATTTCAAGTACACGCATCAGGAACAAAAAAATTAAACGTCTCAATATTTGTACACGTAAATATCTGGGACAAAAAGAGACAATGCCCCAGAAAAATTTCATATCCGATTAACGATTAAGTTTCAAAAGGAAAATGAGAAGAGTGCCAAGACAAATGTTGTTGAATAAGGATCGATAACAATGAAAAAATATGATCAGAGTTCAGTTTGATGATGTGATAAGTAGAGACCGGACCGGATTTTAGTTTTTAAACTATTTTTTTGCGGCTTAGTTATGGAGAGAGAAGCCCAAAAATAGCATTTTCTCCGAATAGTTTTCGATTTAGAGCGACTTTTTAGCACCTAAAAACACCTATTTTTGCGTTTTGGCACCTAAAATAGTTTACAACCTATTTTGGCATTTTTCGAATTTTTAGCAACTATTTTGGCATTTTTTTTCCAGAAATTTAAAATCTGAAAATGCACCCCTAAGAGTCAATTTTTTAATTTTTTTTAAATGCATCCCTAAAAATCGATTTTTTTTTTTACTCAAAATTCAAAAAATTTCTCCTTAAAAAACCTGGCTCATTAAAATTTAAAAACCTTATTTTTTTATTAAATTCAAAGAATTTTTGATTTAATTCCTCTAGTACGTATTTTGGCATGCGTTTTACAACCGAACAACTTGAATTGTATCTAATTTGCAATTATGCTGGCGAAATTAATAAAATGAGACTTAAATAGGATTTTTTTGCGTAAATACACTTAGTTTTTCCAATTTTTAACACCATTTTCGCACCTATTTTGGCTTTTTTGGGCTTTTTAGCAACTATTTGGTACTTTTTTGGTAACTTAGTAACTATTTTGGATTTTTTAGCAACTAAAAATCCGGTCTCTAGTGATAAGTATGTGGGGACACGCATAATTAGGGGATGGGAGCGGCAGGTGGTCGGGAAAAGTGTCGTCGATGAACGGATGATCAAAGAAAAATCAAACTTGATACTGCGTGTCCAGCAATTGCTTCAACGACGGCGGAAATTGGGCGATCCAATTGTTCCAATCCTCTTCGCCCGCTTCTGTCTTGAAGATGTAAATAATCTGCAATGTGGTGTTTGTATGTGTTGCACCCGATTTGAAACAAACATTTTAACGAACATAGCCTAAACCATTTAAAACCCGAAAGTAAGTAAGGGATGCGGTTCTACACCGCAATTTGAACATTGTTAGGTTTCTATGTTCATGTGAACATGTTCGAAACATTATTAAGCTGATTTTAAACTTCGAAAAGTTTGTTGAATGTTTTCTTGGTAACAATGACTTCGGTGCATTCCCGTCAATGGTTTAACGCCCGGCCATCGGACCAGTTATGAATCATGAGCAGATTTTTACTTAGTGCCACCCCCCTGATGCCGGGTCCAAATTTTGGGCCAGGATCGGAATGAATTGGTGGATGCGCTGCTGCTGTATTTGCTCAAGCAAACCCTAACCAATTTTGCGAGCATCAAAAATGAAAGGCGGCGCACTTCGCCGACCGCATCCTAAAAAAGGCTGTGAAGAAAACTGCTGGTAAATAATATCAAAAAATATACACTCATTATACTGCAGGGTTCAGGCCTTAAAGCTTTTTACCGAGTTTTCCGAATTAAGTCCAATTGATATACCATGTTTTAGCTCTACGGTTGGTGAGATTAAAAAAAGGATTAATACGAGCTCAGCATAAACTCCGGAACATCATGGTTCACCCACCTGTGCACAAATATACACCAGCTCTACAATGTTGCTCTGGCCCACCAACGGGTCGATGTAGTCTCAAAACTGCGCCAACTCGGAGAGCAAATCAAGCGCAACGATCAGAAAGTCTTTGTCGTTGATCAGGCACTGGCGCAGTTGAACCTCCTTTAGGCAAAAACAAATGGACATAAACGATTCTTTTGAAAATGCTGTTTATTGGGACAAGAATTTCCGTCCCAAAATTAGCATCCAGTTTCGAATCAAAGCAGTAGACTCAGATTTACACGCGGACCCGAATATGAATTGGGGAACAGATTACTGTTTCGTGTTCAACGCTTTTTAATAGCTTTTGTTTTCGTGACTTTACACTTGAAAAATCTCGACCAAAGCCTCAGTTTGTCGCAACCCCCCCCCCCGGCTATAACGTGGAGAAAAATATGAACCAGCAGTTGCAGGATCTTTCTCCGCATGTTTCGTAAGAGTTGTGCAGGTCGCATTGATAAAGCGGTGAAACATGTTTTTCAGTTCAGTAATCTGTTGATCTTGCTGGTCAATCCTACGTTTCTGTTGTTCTATCTCCCGTTTCTGTTGTTCCATCTCCCATTTCAGTCTTTCTACCTCTTGCCTCAGTTGCTGTTCCCGATTTCTTCACAAATCAGGGTCGCTGATTTTGCATACGACATGTACATATATCCATTTCACCCAATTCCGAGCTCTTAAACCCTAATTCTGAGCAAAAATCGAAAACTTGTTTTAAAGTTCAAATTTAGGCACAATCAATTGGTGTAAAATTCATTCCTGTTAATCTTTAGACTATTTTGAGCCAAAAATCTGAAATGCTAACTCTTGACCGGGTCCGGGAATAGTTGGGCGACAAGAACCAATAAAAGACATCGTTAATTAACGATACAATATACCTTACAATGCTCAATATATACCTATGAATCTCTTACCGGCTGCTCTTCGTCTGCCATCTGCTGTATGTATTTGTGTGTATGCATCTAAAAATGTGAAAAAATCGCTAAGAGAAAAGGAGAACAACAAAAAAATTTTTCTTTCTGACCATTTTTTTAAATTTATGAATTGAGTCATTTTGAATATAATTAATAAAATGAGATTTCAAATAAATGCCAACAAATTTGGCCCGTTCACTCCAATCGAGGTCGGGTCGTTTCGGCACAAGCCAAAGTTTTGTGACCTTTTCACATTTAAAAAAATAATGGTTTTTGAGAGTCGATTAATCGCTTAGCTTCTGCTTAAGGATAGCTTCTAAATATGCAGAGCTTTCGAATGATACCAAGGTTACAGAAATTAATTGGCTAACAAAAAGGGGCTCTTATACAGTTTAACCCCCATAAAACAAAATTTTTGTTTTTAATGATAAAAAAGTGTTTCCAGGGGTTTTCGGGGTCGCTGATCACGAATACAACATCCATTTCGCCCAATTCCGAACCCCGAACCCGAGTTCGAACAAAAAGTCGATTAAAAATTTTTTTCCAAAATTCACATTTTTCCCAAAATCAATTTTAAATACACAAAATGGCCATTTGTTGGCTATCGCTCGCCTCTCCAATTCAAATCTGCTGGCTTTGGTCCGTTGCTCAGCATTTTTGAACGTCTTTTGTGTCCTCCATTCGATGCTGCCGTTCGTTCTTTTGTTCAAATTGCTTTGGGGAAGGGGTAAGGAAGGGGGTGTCCCTGTCGGAATGGGCCGTCACTCTTTTTTTGAACGGCTGTCACAATCTGTAAATCTAAAATGGACGAGCTTCAAAACTTCACAATGTTGAATTTGCATCAAAAATTGGCACTGGAAGAAGAGGAATTTGATCGGTGGCTGACTGATTTGGGGCTCCTTCACGCTAAGCGGACTTGCCCGGCATGTGGCGGTGATTGTGGTAGGAAACGAAAGGAGGGACAACACTATGCTAATTGGAGATGCAAGAATCAAAATTGCCGGCGCCCAAAAATTGGATTTCTTGCGGAGACATTTTTTGCTGGTTAGTCTGCTAAGAAGTGGGCGCTAAGAATCGACAAAATTTTAAGGAGCACACCTAACAACCAAGCAAATATTTGCCATGAGCTATTATTGGGTACAGGAAATGAGGACGCAAAACCAATTGCAGCGCGAAGTTGAAATTGGTTCACCCAATACTGTAGTTGATTGGCGCAATTTTATGCGCGATATTTGTGCTGAGTGGCTTATCCGCAACCCCACTCGCATTGGTGGCCAGGGTTAGAATTCCCTTGGGAGCATTTTTGCATTTAAATTCATTAGGAATTATGTGCGAGATCGATGAGACGATGGCGGTGAGGAGGAAGTATGAACGGGGCAGATTGGTTGTTAACGACATTTGGCTCTTCGGAGGAACAGAAAGGGGACATCCGGAACGATATTTCATCGTTTCGGTAGAGCGCAGAGATGCCGCAACTTTGCTCCCGCTCATTGTTGAACACATAGAGGCCGGTTCCATAATAAACAGCGACAGGTGGCGCGCGTACGGTGGAATTCCGCGGTTGCCCAACGGTTACCAACATCTAACCGTTAATCATCAGCAGAACTTCATCGACCCTGTCTCCGGCGCACACACCCAAAGCATTGAAAGCCTATGGCAAAAAATGAAATTGAAGGCGAAAAAACGGTTTGGGGATGCTAGATCAATGTATGATACTTATATGACTTTCGTGCATTTGAATTGATTTTTGGCAATAAATGCGAATTTTTTTTTTAATTGGGACTTTCAAATTTTTGTTCGAACTCGGGTTCGGGGTTCGGAATTGGGCGAAATGGATGTTGATTCGTGATCAGCGACCCCGAAAACCCCTGGAAGCATTTTTTTATCATTAAAAACAAAAAAATTTTTTATGGGGGTTAAACTGTATAAGAGCCCAAAAAAGTTATGGTCCAAAAACTTAGGCTGGCGCCGAATCATGGGCGCCAAAATGCCCCCAACTCGTTCAATCAATCCCCATGATAGAAACCTAATATTTTTCTCATTTTTTTTTTGCATTGTACACCTTCCCCGTGTTTCCGATCCCATTTTCTCAAATTCCAGACTGTATTATTTATTACTCGTAGCACTCAAACAAGCACATCTTAAAATTTCAACAAAATAGTGGGGCAGTACCATCCAAAACCATGGCGCCGCTCAACAAATTTTGTTTAAACAGAATTCTGTCTAAAATGAGATTTTAATCCCGTCTCACCATCCTGTCCAGGCAAAAAAATATGATTTAAATCCCATCCCAGTCAAATGGGATTTTTTGAAATTGCTTTTTTTTCTTGGGACAAATTTTTCACACACATTGCGTGTTCAGAATTAGACCAAAATCGCATGGAATGACAAAGAGTTTAATTTAAACTAACAATTGGACCCCAAAAAACAAAAATATGTTCTCAGAGGGCACAATTCACATACATAAAAGGTGTGTGTGCACATGAAAATAATGGATTGAAAATAATAAATGTGATGGAAAATTTGTAATTGTGCTGTGTATGTGGCGGGAGGGGGCGTCTAATTGAGGCAGTCCGCGAAACTCCGAAAATCGCCCATTTTGTCGGTTCAAATTTTGGCTCAAGGCCAGCATTTGGGGTACGGTGGTATACGTACACACACACAGTATAAAAAATAGATGGGCATACGGTACACACGGCGCGATGAAAATATGTGTATTGTATGTATGAATATGAAAATGTGGAAAACAACAACGAAACAACAAAAGATGAAAGGAAGAAAAATGTATGTGTGTTTTCTATAGGTATTGTAGTATATTGTATGAAAAAATGGTACAGTAATATATTTATAATGGAGGATTATGTAAAGAAAGAGAGGGGTATGTGTGTGTGTGTCCAGTCAGGTAGCGTTCTGTTGTCTTGGTGTCGTCGGTAGTTGCCCTGATAAGTGTGGCGGTCATTCGCTCTCTCTCTCTTTCTCTCACCGCCATGTGGTCTGATCATGGCATGTCGTAGAATTGTTGTCCGTCCAGCAACGTGTCAATGTCCAGGCCGCGGAGCAACGACTGATCAACCGGCATGGCGTTCACATTCTCCAAGTCCTGCGGCAGCGGACAGCCGCCGGCGCCCGCCGCCGCATTGGCAAATTGGTGATGCAGCAGCAGTTGTTGTTGATGAACACCGTTGAACATGCTGCTGAAGTTGTTGTTGTTCTGTTGTTGCTGCTGGTGATGGGGTGACATTTGTGCCGTCGTCGACATCATGACCATTTGTTGCTGTTGTTGTCCGCCACCGCCGGCAAAATGCCCTGGAGGCATCCAACAGCCGCCGGAGGGCATCGATTGGTAAGGAGGACCAATGCCGCCGCCACCGCCGGACAGGAACGGGGACCCCTGCGACGACGGCTGTTGATGAACAATGGAGGCCGAGGTGCTGAACATGTTCGGCGGCGGCGGTGGCGGAGTCGACGAACATGACGCCATCGATGTGCAGCCGCTGCTGATGCTGAACAACAACCAAGAAATGAATTCGGATGTCGGCAAAGTATATATTCCGCCCCGTATCCAGAAAAAATTTCGGGGGGAGGGGGAATCGGAAAATTTTTCAAATTTTTGGTTTCGGGGGGGGGGGGGGGAATTTTGAAAAAGTTTTTTCTTTTTCGTGGGTAAAAAAAAAATTTTTCTTTTGTTGGTATGGGACGTTTGAGGAGGGGGATTGATTTAAGATTATTATAATTTTGTGTTTTGCTTTTTATGGGAATATAGATTTGTCGTTTGGTTGTGGGTGGGGGGGGGGGGGGGGGCTGAATATGGGCCTGTATTCCGCGTATCCAATTGAGTCAGTACGAAATTCGGATTTTCGGAATCCGTGACTTCTCGCTGAAATTTTATGCAATCAGTGGTACTCACTTTGCCACTCCCATTTTCATTTGTGACGGTGACCCGGCGCCACCACCGACATTTGTCATGCCCATTTGACGCTGCATCTGCACAGGACGACGCACCACGCTCAGTTCCTGGTAAGAGGGCGGCAGCGGTGGCGACGGTGCATCGGGGGACTGTTCCTGCTAAAACACACACACACTACATGACGTAAACAAGGTTTCGCCGGCAGCTACCCGCCATTTTTGGAATGGTTAAATGCCCAATACAGCGGGATCCGGGAGCGCCGTAGGGGAGGGACAGCCTGGGACATGTGGACTAAGATTTGGGTTTTTTGAGGGGGGGGGGGTCTTGGGCGGGGAAAACAGGCGAATCATGGGTTCGATTCCTACCCTATGGCTGGTCATGGGTCAGATTGAGCCTTCAAGGGTGAATCATGGCCGGTCATGGGTCAGATTGATACGTCCAATGCTATGCTTTTATGTAGACAATATTTGGTCCACCAACCTTGACATGTACAACGACGGATGGTTCACCACCAATTTCATTCTTCATCATCATCATATTAACGGACGCCGATGCTGCTGCTGTTTTGGACGCGGACGACGACTGCTGCTGAGGCTGTTGGGAGGAAACCGTGACCATGTCCATCATTTCCATTTTGAGTGGTCCACCTAAATTTAAAATTATTAAAAATAAATTTTTGTAATTTACACCCAAAAAGGTGTAACAATGCTGACCGTTTATCAGCCTATTGCTATTGTTCTGCTGCTGTTGTTGTTGCTCCACGGCCGCCTCCAGCCGAATCTGAGCAGTGCGGTCAAGCAGTTCACTGTCCTGCGGGTTCATCAACGGTGGCGGCGCCGTCGATGTCCTCCCATTTTGTTGCTGCTGCTGCTGCTGCATCGGTTCGTTCATCCAGTCGGGGAACTCAAACTCGCGCGGGGGCGACAAGCGCGAGGTGCCGGCCACAACAGACAGATTGGACTGTGCACGGTCCCTGCAACACAACAACAAACGGTTAACTGAACGGACAGAGAGCGGGAGAATCGAACAAAGGGCCGAACCAAAAATCGAGGTTCCTCAGCCCGGGATTTTTAGGCATTTTTGCCAATATTGTGTTGGTTAGTTCGACCTGAATTGCTCGAAGTCGGGCCCGGTGGACGGTGGCTGCGCCGTGTTGAGGACCATGTGTTGTTGTTGTTGTTCAGTTGTTGCCATTGGGTGGTCATTGACGCTTCCACCGCCGCCGGAGGGGGGAAACAGCGCGGGCTGAGAGCCGAGTACGGACGCCATGGAGGCCGATGCCCCGTTGCCTTTGTGCTGCATCAGCGTTTCGACGACGCGTTTGCGCGCACCCCGTCGCTTCTTGTCGATGGCTGCCGCCTGTACACGTACAAAAAAAATTTTTGAATTTTTAAAAAAACAAAAATGTGGGGGTAGGAATGAAAAAATACATCTCCCGGGTATCGATTCTTTGGATCCGGAATTCAGGGACCCGGACTTTCGGGAAAAGCCGAACTTGCCGAGGAAAATACGGAATTTTTAAAAGTTGGAATATAATCTCCGGAAGGTACCCCGGAGTCGAGACACCAGCGAACTTTTTTTTATTCGGGATTCGGACTATTCGACATTCGGGGTACGTACCTTTGTGACCGCTTCCATTGTGTTCGCCCGCCTGCGCGGGTTTCGGCCCGGCTTCGCGTCCGGGTTGATCACCCACCACGAACTTTTGCCGGCCCCCTCGTTCTGGATGCGCATGAAACGGCTGTGCAGCGACAGATTGTGTCGAATGGAGTTCTGTGAAAAGTGGCTCTTTCAGTACCACCGCCGCGCCATTTCGGGCAATGTTGGCACCAGGGTTATTCCGGGTCGAGAAAAATGTCGGGCCGGGTTTCGGGTCGCCAAAAAGGCCGGGGTTCGGATAACCCGGAGCAACCCTGGTTGGCACCACACTCCTCCCAATTCCAAGTCTACCCCTGGAAGACACCCCTCCCCCCCAAAAAAAACCCAAAGTACCCAAATGCCTCCCACAAAAAATATGTGCCGAGGACAGACCGAAATTAAAAATCCAGCCTACCCCTAAAAAATTGCGCATTGGAATTGAAACTGAACCGAGTGCCGAAATAAAAAGGAGCGGTCTATCAACACTGTCGGACAGTTCCAAAAAAAAACTGATTTTTATCCTCCCCCCCCCCCCCCCCCCCCCCGTGCCGCCGATGGATATTCCCCTCGGGGGTCGGGCATGATTTCGAGTCGCGCAGCAAGATGGTCATGTATAATACAATTGTGCCATTGTGCGTGTTGTGTACCTTCCACCCCTGGGCATCCTCTTGGCTTGAGCGATGCGCAAAATAGGGGATACTGTCCGAAAACCATTGGTAAATTTCGCTGAGCTTCAGGCGCCCGTCCGGGGCGCCGCCCAACGCGCGCGCGATCAAATCCGAGTAGGACTCGTCGCCCCAGGGGTTGGGCTTCTTGTGCGAGTGTTGCTGCGGTTGTTGCGGATCACCACCGCCGATGCAGCCGGACGCCCCGTCGGCGGTGCGCCGCCGGACACGCTTCGGCTTTGTGGGCCTGATCAGCGCTGTCGGCGTCGTCGTTGTCAGCAAGTCGGCGGCATTGGCATTGTTCAACAGCTGTTGGCAGCCAAATTGCGTGCCGCCTCCGGCGCCGGACAACAAATGCGTTGGCGGTGGAACTTGTACAGCTTGATGTTGATGCCGTCTTTGTTGCTGACAGTCGGCGGAGGAGGAAAATGAGGGCAACGAAAAGTGGTGATGATGATGCTGCGATGTGGACGGTTGTTGTAGCTGTTGTTGAACACCGGCAGCAAACATGGCGGAGGAGGATGAGGCGGCGGCACAGCAACCACCAACGCCCCCGCCGGCGATGATGCTGTTCAACGACGGAAACCTAGACGAAGTGGCCGACGTTGTTGTTGAACTGGCGGCGGAACATGAACATGCCATGCCCCCCAACAAATGTTGGTGGTGGTGTGACGGAGTGGCAATGCCACAACCGCTTGGTGCTGCTGATCCAGCAACAGCGCCGAATTGTGGCTGTGGCCATGTGTGGCAACGGCCGCGGGGCTTCAACTCGTCGCCCGGGAACGAGTCCGCATCATCGTACTCGTCGTCCTCCTCCTCCGCCATGGTGGTAGTTGGCGTCGCCGAGTCATCGCCGTCGTCGTTGTTGTCGTCCGCCCCTTCGGCGGTGGACTGCTGGGAGTGTGCCATGGCGGCACCGCCACCACGGCTGTCCTCCTCATCACCGGTAGCAAGCATTGTCCTCATCATGTTCGGGACGTTCGGGGGTTCCATTTTGTCGACAGTGGATGAGGAGCAAAGTTGTGCATATATGTTTAACAACGCGCATAAAATAAAAAATGCGAGCGCGACGATTTTATGATAATGGCTTTAAAAAACGGCACAAAGTGTGAGAAAAAAATGAAACCGAATATGTATATGTCCTATTAGGAAATGCAATAAGTGCAATGATGACAACGATGATGGTTGGGTTGGTGGTTTACGAAGCTACAAAATTCTAAAAAAAATTGTAAGGGTCGGCATAGTTTTTAAGGCCCCTGTATTTTTTTTTTTTTTTTGCAACTGCAGAGACAGGATTTTTAGGGGTCAAAAACGCCCAAAACGGCTATTGAAATTGTGCATTTTTTTTTCTTTGTCAACCAAATTCTGCAAATTAGTATCATTCGAAGAATTTAGCGGTTCCCGCCGGCTAAAAAATGAGTCACCAAATTTTGCTAAAATCCGTTGCAACAAACGTATTAGTAAATTTAGCAAAATTGCCTACCGCTGTATGTGTACACACACATATACGTGAAAGTACATAAAAATGTAACGAAACAAAACCGAGAAAAAAAAATGAGCGAAAACAACACAACCCCCCCCCCCCCAGCCACCCATGCACACAGTCATCGACGGACGGACGGACGATACCGCGGGGGCGCCGTCGGCGACGGGTGACAGTTGGACAAAAAGAAAAGAGGGGGGTGAGGAGGGCAACACATTGACTGACACTTTCTTTTTTTGCTGATATGGGTGCCCCCACAGTCGACGGCTGAATTTTGGGGGGGGGGGCAATGAATTGGGGGAGGTTGGATGGTTGTTGCCGTATGAATGAACGAATAAATGGGGGGAGGGGGGAACGAAAGGATGAGGCGAGTAGGGAGGGGAGAGGGGGGAGGGACAGTCGGTTGTGAATTGGAGAGAAAAAAAGAAATTGGGGGAACATCATCCGCCACCCGCGGGGGCGAATGGACGAGGAGGGAGGGATAAGGCGAGGGGAGGGTGGGCGGAATGAACTTTTGCCCCTCCAGCGAGGGGGGCTCTCCTCCAATTTTTGTTTCATTTTGTTCGCGAAGTAAACAAGTGCAAAGAGCGAAAATGGAGGGAAGAGAAGGAGGAGTAGGAAGAGAAGAGTAGGAGGGAGGATGAGGAAGAAGGGAAGAGAAGGGAGGGCAGCTGAACAAATTATGTGCCTGTATTTTGAAAGATTTTAGGTAAAAAAGATAGAGAGAGAGCGAGAGAGATGTGAGAATTAGAGTTAAATATAGAGACGATGATGGTGAGAGAGAGAGAGAGAATGATGATGATGACGAGAGGGTTATAGAAAGAAACAGAGAAAAACTTGAAAATATAATGGAAATGTGTAAATCCCGGCCCCGTAATCATAGAGGCTTGAGGATGGTTGTATGTATGTGATGGGGGATGAACGGAGGTAGGGGGGGGGGGGATCACCAAAATTCATTGGGATATGGGTGGAACACACAAAAGTTTGGGCGGATGGGGCTAAAATGATCGAATGGGAGGCGTGGGGGGATAAAGTGAATGGAACGGAAGCGCTGACCGATCGAGCGCGCGGGCCGGCGGGTGGGTGTGGGGGGAAGGTCATCGACGGATGTGAACGGCGGTGGACGGACGTCGACGACGACGAGTGGGTGAAAGGGGGAGGAATGTGCAGCATTTTAGGGAAGAATGCGAGGGAGGGGGGGCGGGGAGGGTGGACGGAGGATGAATATGTGAAGGACGACGACACACAACCCCACCCCCTAGGGGGATGAGGAAGGTAAGTGGACGGACGACGGACCCCGGCGGGAGGGACACGAGTGATGGCAGCGGCAATTTGGTGGGGTGCTGATGAATGGAAAAAGAGAGGGAGGGGGGTGGGAGGGGAACAAAAAGTGTGGGGTTGGGTGGTGGGAGAAAAGGGTTGGACGAAGAGAGGGGGGCGGAGAATGGACATTTGGCGGGCGGACGGATGGACGGACGAGCGCCGGAGGGAAAAGGATGGGAGGTGTGGGACAGCAAAAGAGGGCAGGGAGGAGGGGGGAGAGGGGGGGCACATAGTCCGCCACTGTGTCAGAGAGGAGAGCCATGGCGAAGTGGGTGAAAGAAGAGAAGATGAGGACGAATGGGACACCCAACAGCACCACAGGGGAGAAGAGGAGAGAGAGAGAGAGAGCGAGAGATTGGTATTGATTGAAAGTGACGAATGAATAGGGGGCACAAAGTGATGTAGAAGAGGGACAGATGGGATGAACGAGAGAGTGAGATAGAGGAGAACAGCAGAGAGGGAAGAGGGGGGGGGCAGGAGGGAAAACGATGGGGACACATAGAAGAATGATGGGGACAAGGAAACGAGGGGAGGAAGGAAGGGAGAAAAAGTAGAGCAAAAAAAGAGTGTGAGATAGAGAGAGACACACAGAGAGATGAGTGTAAAATTTAATAATGAGAGAGAGTGAGAGAGAGAGAGAGAGAGACTGCGGGAGAAGAAAGGCAGCAGAAGGGACAGAGGTGAGCTGCTGCTGCTACTGCTGTACAAAATAAGGGGACGAGGGAGGGAGGGAGGGACAGAAGCAGCAGGCAGTGGCAGAAGAAATATCCACAATCCAACCAATCCCCCCTCAAAGCCTCCCACGCCCCGGCAATTTGATGATAATCCCCCCTCCCCCCTCTCCCAATCCCTGTCAGGCCTCGTTAATCACAGGGTGGCGGGGAGAAGGGCGCTGGGGGCGGGGGGAGAGGGATGCGCGGACTGTGTGAATGGAGGGATATGGCATTTTTGGTGCAGCAGCGAGGGGGCAAATGGTTGGGCATGCGAGATATGAACAAACCAAGGGGATTTATCTGGGCTGGAAGAAAGTCGAACCCGGACCCAACAAAGTTTAGACACGAAAGGGGACACCACAAGTGTCTGCAGCCAGCAGTCCTAACAAAAAAAGCCTAAAAAATGACCCACCCGGAAATTGGATATCGGCGAAATTTAATCCCGGTCGGAATCCCCGCCGGTCACTAAAAAGTCAATCGCGCATCGAATTGTTGTTTTTTTACCCCCAAAAAAAGGTGGCACCCGTGCCACCGCCGTCTCCCACACTCCAATCAATCAATCAATCAATCATAATCCCCGCCGGTACTCACTTTCCAGCCGGCACTGCTGTTGGAGTCGCCCTTGTCCCTGAAGTAGGGCACATTCTGCACCATCCATTCGTAAACTTAAAAAAACAATAATGGCAAATGAGGGAATAATGCACACAAATATCAACTAATTAATTGATCAATCGTCAACCAATTAAATGTCAACCAATTAATTGGTCAATCGTCAGCCAATTAAATGTCAACCAATTAATTGATCAATTATCAACCAATTAAATGTCAACCAATTAATTGGTCAATTATCAACCAATTAAATGTCAACCAATTATTTGACCAATGTATTGATATTGAAATTTATTGATCCATTCAACCGGTAACAGAAAGAGAAATTTTCGGGGAGGGGAGAACTTTTCGGGGGGGGGGAGAGAAATTGGAGGGGGGGGGTTGGGCAAATTTCCCAAAATTTTCCTTCCTTTTGCTGGGGAAAAAGCACATTTTTTCCATTCTGGCTACAGGACTGGATCCATTCATATGTTTTCTCCAACCAATTAATTGACCAATTTATTGATATTGAAATATATTGATCCTTCGTCTGTTTTCTTTAACCAAATATGTAAAATTGATCAAGGTTTGGTGTCAATGTTTTGTCAAAATCCCTTTAAATATCACACATTTTGAGAATGCTTTATTCCTCTAATAGAACCCCAGGGGTACTAAAAAAACTCCGGATAGATTCCGGATTCAAAAAGGTCCGGAATCCGATCCCTGGTGCGAATCACTCAAGCAAACCCTTGCGACTACCGTCCGACATGACCACATGGCCTAAAAGTGGTCACCGTGCCCTTGGGGTGAGGAGGGTGGTTTTAAAGTTCCCGAGGGGTCGGTCATTTGTTCGTTTGCTCACCTTGCGAAAGGGTCAGTCGCTTTTCGGGCGAGTTGTATATCGCCTGCGTGATCAGGTCCGCGTACGACATGTTGCCCCAGGCGTTGCGACGCGTTGTCGCCTTTTTGGCCGCGGACGGCGGTGAGTCGGTGCGCGAGGACGAGTCACCGATGGCCGAGTCGGGACGCAGGGGCGACGACATTCTGGAAACAAGAAAATCGTGTTTTACACATTCGGTGACAAATGAGAATTTTCAAAATTTTGTCTAAAATCTCAGCGCCAGAGGGCATGGTACGGAAAATCAAAACAAAAAAAAAAAATTCGCGATAAAATGCCATTTGAGGGCGGGAAGGGGTGGGGGGTCATCAAAATAAAGCCGTACTCGTCGGTGAGGTACACGTCGTGCAGCATAGAGTCTACGCAACCGCCGCTGCCCGGACTCTCCGCCAGCATCGGTTCAGCGCCGCCGCCGCCATCGCAGTACTGTCCGCCGACGCTGCGGGCGGCGCCGCCGCAGCCCATCAGCGTGGTGCCACCACCGCCACCGGCGGTGTTGTTACTGTTGCTGCCGCTGGGGCGACGACGGCCACCGCCGCCGCCGCCGCCAATGTTCATCATCGGTTGTTGCTGAACCGCGCCGGCGGCGTTGATGGAAATGCCGCCGCCGCCGCCGGCGTCATGGCGATGCTGCTGCTGCTGTTGGAGCATCAACAAATGGTGGTGTTGCTGCTGGTGCTGCTGATCACCGGCGTCAGCGCCCGCGGCGACATTCGTCCGTCCCACCATGTCGTCGTCATCGTCCTCCTCGTCGTACATGCTGAAAAACGCCAGTCATGTTTTGAGGAGACTTGCACAACGACGGCTCCCGGAAATCCGAACCCGCAAATCCGAGAAAAGCGCAAAATACGACTCCCTGGTAACCTCCGACACCAGGGCCGTATCCAGGGGTTGGTTATACGGGGTTCGTCGCCACATTTTTGTAAATTTAATTAAAACTAAAAATTAGCTCCTGGTGTCGGATTATGAGGGTGGAATCAAAATTTTCCGGAATCCCGAACATATCGGTATCCGCGTCGGTCACTTCCCGGAAACGCACGCACACACCCAACCACCTTCCTTCTTCCGGGATTCGGTCATGGATCAGCGGCGATGTCTGCGAATTGCCAGCGCCACCGGCGTCAAGGCCCATCGCGTGGCGCAGTGGCCACGTGTTGGAACGTTCGCGGGCGCTCTGAACAAAGATTCGCGGTGGGCGTGAAAAATCTCGGATTCGGTCAGAGATTGGGCCTGGATTTTTCTTTGATCCAGAATCCAGGTTTTCAAAAAAAAATATATGGATCCAGGTCAAATTTCTTGGGATTTTTAATCCAGAAAATCCAGGTCAATCAATATCGAAATCCTGATCCAGATCTAGGGTCAATCAATACCGAAATCCTGATCCAGATCTAGGGTCAATCAATACCGAAATCCTGATCCAAATCCAGGGTCAATCAATATCGAAACCCTGATCCAAATCCAGGGTCAATCAATACCGAAATCCTGATCCAAATCCAGGGTCAATCAATACCGAAATCCTGATCCAGATCCAGGGTCAATCAATACCGAGATCCAGGGTCAATCAATACCGAAATCCTGATCCAGATCCAGGGTCAACCAATAACGAAATACTATCCAGATCCAGGGCCAACCAGTACCGAAATCCTGATCCAGATCCAGGGTCAACCAATAACGAAATACTATCCAGATCCAGGGCCAACCAGTACCGAAATCCTGATCCAGATCCAGGGTCAACCAATAACGAAATACTATCCAGATCCAGGGTCAACCAATAACGAAATACTATCCAGATCCAGGGTCAACCAGTACCGAAATCCTGATCCAGATCCAGGGTCAACCAATAACGAAATACTATCCAGATCCAGGGTCAACCAGTACCGAAATCCTGATCCAGATCCAGGGTCAACCAATAACGAAATACTATCCAGATCCAGGGTCAACCAGTACCGAAATCCTGATCCAGATCCAGGGTCAATCAATACCGAAATCCAGGGTCAATCAATACCGAAATCCTGATCCAGACCCAGTTTTTTTTTTAAATTCCGATCTCTAAATTCTTCGGTTACACCCCTAATCCACATCGAAAAAAAAATTCAATTTTCCAACAACAAAAAATTTTGGGGCATTTTTCAACCATCGCCACCACCATCGACTGACTGACTGACTGACCGGCTCCATCTCGTCGAGTAGTTCCGTGGCACGCACGTCGGGCGAGAAGTTGGAGTGGTGGTGCATGTGATGGTGTGCCAACGGTTGCCCCGCCGTGCCGGCACCGCCGCCGCTGCAGAAGCCGCCGGCACCGCTCAGCGACGAAATGCCGGAATCGTTGGCACCGCTGCCGCTGGCACCGCTCAGGTGGACAAGCCGTGGCTGGGAGCCGGACGCACTGCTGGCCGGCGAGCACAAACAGGGCGGGTCCATCACCATCGTCGTCATGGCGGACGACGACGGGGGACCGCTGCTGCTACTGTGGGCGGCAACGCCGCCGGCGCTGCCTCCACCCGCGGGTGCCGCAACGGTGCCCAGCTGGCAGATGGTGGAGCCGGACGCAGTCTGAGAGAGTGCCAACGAATTAGTGAAACAAGGAGGCAAACCTCGTATCCCCCCCCCCACCCCAAGCCCTGGAAACCCGGCATTTGCCGGGTTTTGGGGGTCCGTACCGGGTTTTTGTTTTTTGCCAAGGAATCCCTGCCCAAGCCCCTAATACTGCTGGATACGTCCATGGAGGGCTAGGGGGGCTGTAGCCGCCTCCCACCCTAGAAATACCGCCCATTAGCTAGACTCCAACCGAAAATTTAAAAAATTTTCCAACATAAAAATGGAAAATTCGAACAATATGCCTAAGAAAAATTCGGACAATAACCCGACAAATTTATGGAAAAGCACCCCTTAAAGAAATTTAGCCGCCCACCCCTGAAATCCATGCTTCGGATAAGCCCCCAGCTTTGCAATACGCTTATAGCCATTCCGAAAAGCGCGAAAGCTCCCCTAAATGTAGGCCCCGGGGGCTCTATTTTCGAAAATGTACATTAAGCGGTGTAAAATGAATGCATTTATTGCCTGGAACAGATAGGAGGAGCCACCGGCAACAGATGACGGCGGAATTTGCGTGGCACCATTCTGCTCCACGTCGACAAAAACGGTGCCGGGAACGGAGGAGGAACACGGCAAATTCATAAATTCTGTACAAGGGGGGGAGGGGGGAGAATTAAAAAACCAAAGAAAAAATATTACGTTTAATACCGACATTTCTTAAAGTCCAAACTTGGTAACAAAAACATTTGTTAAAAACGTATTTGCGAAAACAAAGTCCCCGGGGGCTCTATTTTTAAACTCCTTCGAACATGGTCTTTTTAGGAGGGGAAGGGGCCTATTTTGGGAGATGTAGCCGCCCTCCTCTCTTTTGAGGATAAATACGGCAACCCCAAAAAATAGACCCCCACCCCAAAAATTAGTCCTCCACGAAATAGAGCATTTCCACCCTAAAATAGAACCCCCTCTTAGGAGAGGTTGCAAAGAATCAACGGAGTTTGTTTTCGGAAATATTAGACCCCCCCCTAAATAAAGCCCCCCTTTTGAGGTGACCCGAAATATAGAGCACCCGGGGGGTTTTATTTTATGAAATACAGTGTATAAAAATTTGCACCTTCAAACTGTTGCTGCTGCTGTCGTTCGTTGGCAAACTGTTGGCCAAACTCGACCATGCTCATTTCTTGTTGCTGGCGCTGCTGTCCGCCGCCGACGCCGCCCATTTTTGCCATATTTTCATTGGTCGCCCAAAATGATGACGAAAGTTGCTGTTGCTGTTGCGGTGGTTGTGTTGCAGCGGCGGCGGCAGATATGTCCAAGAAAAGTTGCTGATCCTGTTGACTGTTGATGAACGACTGCTGCTGCTGCTGGTGGTGGACGGCAGAAAGTGCCGACGACGCCGCCGGCGAGCACAGTGCCGGATCGACGACCGCATCGCCGGCACCGGCGGCGAACAACACCAGCGGCGAGTGTGACGAGGAGGACGACGTTGCGGACGGCGAATGCGTCGACGACGGCGAGTTGCGAGCGTGAAGTTGTTGTTGTTGTTGCTGCACTTGTTGAACTTGTTGAACTTGTTGTTGTTGCTGCACTTGTTGAACTTGTTGTTGTTGCTGTTGCGATGAAGCAGCAACAACAGTCGTCGCAACTTGGTCAACACCTGCTGCTGCTGCTGCTGCTGTCGATGGTATGGTCGACGACGCGGCTGCCACTAGCCAATGCCGTTGTTGTTGTTGTTGTTGTTGTTGCAGGTGGTTGTTGTGGCGAAAATGCAGGTTGGCGGAAGACGGAGAGTGTTCCGAAGTTGTGGCCGAAATTTTGAAGCGCTATTGCAGCACAACACGGGTGTGTGCTGCTGAACGTTGCGAGAAGCTAGAATCAAGAGCAAGCAGTACACCACGACGACTTTTTGTCGAAGTGTGACGGATTGAAAATATTTATTTTAATTTTTTTTTGATCCCTGAGGCGATTGCGGGATTTTAACCGGGATTTGTTGTTGGTTGTTCGACGCAAAAACGTCTCGCAAAAAATGTGTGTATCTGTGAAGTTGATGAGGGATTAATGGGATAGACAACAAAATGGTGTATTTTGTTGGAATTGTAAGGGATTGTCGGGGTTCCGGTTTTTCGACTTTCGGGATTGCCGGGTCCCGGTTTTCTGACTTTCGGGATTGTCAGGGCCCCGGTTTTCCGATTTTCGGGATTGTCGGGTCCCGATTTTCCGACTTTCGGGATTGTCGGGGTCCCCGTTTTCCGACTTTCGGGATTGTCGGGTCCCGGTTTTCTGACTTTCGGGATTGTCAGGGCCCCGGTTTTCCGATTTTCGGGATTGTCTGGTCCCGATTTTCCGACTTTCGGGATTGTCAGGGTCCCGGTTTTCCGACTTTTGATTAAGCCGCCGGTTTCTCGACCCTTCGGCTTTCGGTTCGGCTAACCGACCGCTGTTAGCCCCCTCATTGTTTCAAATTTTGTAAAAAAAAATAAGGAGTCTGGCAATCTGTGATGGCGCCTGGCTGGTGGTGCCCCCATGGTTAAATTTCAATTACGCAATGTCGCGCACTGCGCGGATTATGCGCGCCGCTTCGGGATTATATCCCCCGAGGGGATTTTAGAAAAGAATTTGCAACAAAAAAAAAACGCTACAGGAAATGATGTGAAGACAATGTGACGCACACATTGGCACGCGTTTTGCATTTCGTAGTCCGCTGGGATATCATGTGTAATTCACAATTTCAATACATCTAGCTAGCTTGCTTGTGCATTGTCCGTATGCCCTCCAATAGAGCCCCCCTATAAGAGATATAGCCCCCTCCAATAGAGCCCCACCTCAAAGAGTTCCCCTCCAATAGAGCCCCCCCTCAAAGAGGTCCCCTCCAATAGAGCCCCCATCAAAGAGGTCCCCTCCAAGAGACCTCCAATAGAGCCACCATCCCCCAAGAGATCCCCTCCAATAGAGCCCCCCCCCCCCCTTCAAGAGATTTCCAATAGAGCCACCCTCTCCAAAATAGTCCCCTCTCCAAGAGACCTCCAATAGAGCTCCCCCTCTAAGAGGCTTTCAAAAGGGCTTGTAATTTTGGGGAGGGAAAAAAAATTCCTTGAGAGCTTGACAATTTTTTTTGTTTAAAAATGCACAGGTGGGTGTGGTTGCCTCTTCGCGGGCACTTTGGGGGAGGGATGGGGTGGGGGCGAAGGCAACAAAAGGCCACATGAACTCCTCTTTTGTTGCTTTTGGCACACATAAAATACACGCGAACAGAGAGAGAGCCATCAGCAAAAAAAAGAGAGAGGCCAATGAGCAAAAACAACCCAAAAGAATACTCTCCAGCAGCAGCAGCTTTTGGAAGCGGCGGGAGGGCAAATGGAATGAATGAATGGATGATGAAATCCGGGAAAAAAAATTGGGTGGCCGGGGGGAGGGAGGGATAAAGCGGGCCGAGGGATAAAGCCGGCCGAGAAAGAGAACGAACGAACGAACGGGTCGGAGGAGGGAGGGGATTGGGGGGGTAAAAGGACAGCGGCGGCCATCACCAGCTGCAGCAGAGCCCGGCTGGCTGGCTGGCTGGCTGGCCTTTAAGAGTTCGTAGAGCCGAGCCATTCCGCCCCGCCAGCGGTGTGGTCGATGATCCCTTAATTTTAGGGGGGAGGTGGGGAGACGGGGGGGGGGGGGGGGGGGGGGGCCACAAAACCCCCACCCCCACCCCCATACTTTTACCCCCCCCCCCCCCCCCC